>JAUCMX010000024.1:6753243-6860743 GCA_033459395.1 Hemibagrus guttatus
CACGCGCGCACACACACACACACACACACACACACACACCCCGCGCACACACACACTCAGTATGGCACAAAGCCAAAGTCTTGCTCTGTAATCAGACATGCTAACATGATCCCTCCCTGTTTCTGGAGACCTTACTACTGAATTCAGTTTCTAACAATGTTTTTAGTGCAAAATAACATAATGTAGAGTTAAGCTGAAATTCCAGAGGTCAGAGAGTCCTACTTTTTGTTTTGTGCTGACACTGACAACTAGTTTTAATATTTATTTTTCCCTTAAGGGCTTATGTTTAGTTGTAACTAACTCCAACTGTCTATTATTTATATACATGAAATAGGCTTTAACATAACAGTTTGTCTAGCAAGCTCAGTAGTGACATTTCCATCTGGCTATGCAAAGTAGGTTAGCTAGTTATTTAAGCATGTATGTGACAGAATGCTTTGGAGGTATTTCAGATATTGTTGTAAAAAATGAAGCAACCTGAGCAGGGATGAACATACTGGCGGCAGAGGTGATGCTAAATACGGGTCAGCATTCAAATATTAGATGTATAAGCACAAAGTGGACAAAAGACGACTAGCAAACAAACAAACCAAGGGTTATGCTAGGTTGGGCTGGATTAAGCTAATAACAAGGCCAAATATATAGCAAAGCAAGAGTAAGAAAAACAGAAGGTAGGCTAAACCTAGGCTTACTTAAGTTAATCCATAACAAAACTACTGGAAAGGTAGGACAATAAGCTAAAGGCTAAGTACGTCGAAGCTAAGCCTTAACAAGAAGACAGAGAACAAACAAATGTGCAGAAGGCAAGGTAACAAAAAGGTATTGACAAAAAAAAAGCAAGGTGCAAGGCTTTACAAAGTGAGACACTGAGGGGTGGGTAAACATACGAACAGTGAAACATGCTGTAGGTGTTAGTACTCAAGGGAGGTGTATCATTGGGGATGTACCATACTGCCAGAGACAGAGCTGTGACATTATAACATGACCAAATAACAACAATAATAATCTAGGATACTTATTACAGTAAAAACAGAAGGATTATACATGCACAAAGGTGATGATGTGACATTATTATGACATCGGGTGAGATCAAATCACTTTGGTCCAAGCATGATGGAGGTACTAATTAATTACAAAAAATTCATAAATACAGCAATTTCTTTTGCTTTTTTTGGTGTTTTAATCAATTAATGAAGTCACTGCAAACTTTATAGTCATATAATTATACCATAATCAAACACTTTCTCTCCTATAAGTGCTTAAATATTAACCAATTTGCTTGTAACTCATCAAATTACTGTTTATACCAAACATATAACAACTGCAATTAGCTTCTTTGATGAGTAAGCATTGAATTTCAACCAGATTTACCATCAACTACAGTTGCTGCATGTGTTGATTCTGTCATTATTTTTACTGACACGCCCCCAACTCTGGATCTTAAAGAAAATCCCACTTGTAATTACGACTTTGTTGTTTTGTTCATGCCGCGTATAAAAAATCATAAATACGATATTTCCAACATGATTCAAACTCACCATGTTTCCACAAAGGTTTTATTTATATTTCTATTAAATTGCAGCACTGTAGGGGGGCATGGTGGCTTAGTGGTTAGCATGTTTGCCTCACACCTCCAGGGTTGGGGGTTCGATTCCCACCTCCGCCGTGTGTCCGCCGTGTGTCCGCCGTGTGTGTGGAGTTTCCATGTTCTCCCCCCTGCCTCAGGGGTTTCCTCCCCCGGTCCAAAGACATGCATTGTAGGTTGATTGGCATCTCTAAATTGTCCGTAGTGTGTGATTGTGTGAGTGAATGAGAGTGTGTGTGTGCCCTGCGATGGGTTGGCACTCTGTCCAGGGTGTATCCTGCCTTGATGCCCAATGACTCCTGAGATAGGCACAGGCTCCCCGTGACCCGAGTATAGATCGGATAAGCGGTAGACAATGAATGAATGCAGCACTGTAATTCATATCCACTTGCTGTTCTAACATGCAACTTGAGCTAAACATGCTGGACCCTTACTCCTATAATACATAATAAGGATAGTTATACCATAAGATACCACCCGGAAGTCAAGGTGTAACCATGGTTACTGAATAGCATAGTAACATCACAGTACCGTGAATTTCCATAAGTGTAATCCAGCATAGCTGCTCTAGATGATCAATCTGATTTTATTACCTAAATAAGGTCTTAAACTGGACACATGTGAGATTACTAAACCTCTAAACCTGATGATTTGTTAAGAGCCTGGAAATTAGTTTTCTAACTTCCTATACAGATACTTACTTGATCCAGATCCTTTCTGAAAGGGAAATCTACATTTGATATATACACATATACACAATATAGTAACCAGATCACAGGCTTTATATCATTTTTTTTTGTTATTACACAGAGTCCATGAAAAAAAAAGTAATTAAAGCATGTTTTCTATATATCCTAAAGGCTTAAGGAGTGGATTAGGGCTGGACCTGAACTCTGTAGCTAGGTAGATGTCTAGAAACATGGCGATCACTGCGCTAAATCATGAATAAACACACAGCAAGCAGTCAGGAAGTGACAGTGATTGACACGCATACGCTCTCTTCTTTCATTTCGTAGCTATTCACGGCTGTCTGGCAGATTAGAACGTGCCGTCTATAAGCTTGTTCTATGCCTTTCATTTTCCTGCCTAAATCTATTTTAACTGTACAACATGGTGTCATCATTCTCTGACAGACCTTGAAACAGAATTTATCTCATCATTAATTAAAGCTCGCGTTTCTTACACGCCGGTGCTTAATTAGCGGGAGGTCATTGGGGAGGGCTTATTAAGTGGAACAAATTCACCCTACACTAAGAGAAGTGTGTCTACTCCGGCACAAAAAAATGTGTGTGTGGTGTGCTGAGGCTCTGCTGACAGGGCCTGCCCGTGGTGATTGATAACTGCACCGGCTTGAACTGCATACAGGGGGAACTGGAATGGCGGCTGGGGACATAGCGCGGCGATTGAAAACATATGCTGGCTTGCAGGCGTGAGGAGAGGAGATAGATTACAAAGGAAGCCATGTCAGAGATGCTGTTTTATCATGCCATCCCCATCCCTCTCTTCCTCTCTCTTTCTCTCTCTCTTTCTCTCTCTCGCCCTCTCTTGCTACCGCTCATCACCTGGTATTTTTAGTCCCACTGCTGACGAGTTTGTCAGAAAGGGACTGGAAAGAAATGATTGCATAGGGGAATGTCGCCATGAATTGGCTGCTCCGTGAAAGGGAGAGAGAGAGAGAGAGAGAGAGAGAGAGAGAGAGAGAGAGAGAGAGAGAGAGAGAGGGAACGACTTTCCCCTGATGGTTCAGGTGACACTGTTTCGCGTTACCATAATTCAAAAAGACAGAATGGGTTTGGCTCGTCGCAAAGACAACAGCTGTTTTGCTCTGCCGCGACATTTGTTGCCAAATGCACGCGCGTGGGTTTGGAGGGGCCACTGCACGTGTTTGCCACTGACCTGGCACATGGTTTGGCATGCACCAGCCCACTTCAACCAGCGGGATTATGGGAACGAGCAGACGACAGTCGGTCAGATAGAGTGAGTAAGTAAGAGAGAGAGAGAGAGAGAGAGAGAGAGACAGAGAGAGAGAGAGAGAGAGAGAGAGAGAGAGAACAGCATTAAAGCAGCAGTTTTCACCACTGGTGACACATCTGGCACATGGGATCCAATTCACACCATCCTCTCCTTTTCAGCTTTGAAAGAAAAGAGTGAAACGAGTGCATAGGTATAAAAAAAGAGCACACTTCTCCCCACTAACAGTTTAATGACGAGGGGAAAAACGCAGCTTTGATTGACAGGTTTGGCCTTGTCTTAATTGGACGTAATTTAGAGCAATTTTCGAAGGTCTTTTCAGAGTGACCAAATAATAACACTAGACCGATCTCAGAACTGTTTTTCTTAGTAATAATAAAAAGCACCCTGCACACCATTAGTTCCATTTACACATTAGAATAATAAGCTTTTTGAACTAATATACCCTTCAGACTTCAGCTCATTGTTGGTGTGAAACAGCACCTGGAAGATGGAGTGCATTGACATGTAATAGGATCAAAAAAGGATAGACTGCAATTGTGCTTTTAAAAAAGAGAACATGTTCCTTTTCACAGGCTAAATGCAGTCTGTACTTCTAAATATATATCACTGTTGAGAAATATTACAATTCATAGCAGAAATTTGTAGTAAATATTTCAACTGGGCGATAGCAAAGTTTTTCAGGTTATCAAGGACTGTATAATGTGGCAGAACCTATGTCTATATATCAGCCATAACATTAAAACCACCTGCCTAATTTGGTGTAAGTTCCCCTTGTGCCATAGATACAACCCTGACCCATCCATCTGTGGACTCCTCAAGACCTCTGAAGAAGTGAGGTGGTATCTGGCAGATGTGTGTGGGGTGGAGCATCTGTGGCTCAGACTTGTTTGTCGAGGCTCTATCAGATCGAGACCTGGAGAATTTGGAGGCCGAGTCAACACCTTGAACTCTTTGTCATGTTACTGAACAATGTTTGTAGTGTGTTAGGAAGCACTATCCTGCTGAAAGAGTCCACTGAAATTAGGGAATACTGTTACCATGAAGGGGGCATGGTGGCTTAGTGGTTAGCACGTTTGCCTCACACTTCCAGGGTTGGGGGTTTGATTCCTGCCTCCGCCATGTGTGTGTGGAGTTTGCATGTTCTCCCCGTGCCTTGGGGGTTTCCTCCGGGTACTCCGGTTTCCTCCCCCAGTCCAAAGACATGCATTGTAGGTTGATTGGCATCTCTAAATTGTCCGTAGTGAGTGAATGTGTGTGTGTGTGTGTGTGTGTGCGCCCTGCGATGGGTTGGCACTCCGTCCAGGGTGTATCCTGCCTTGATGCCCAATGACGCCTGAGATAGGCACAGGCTACCCGTGACCCGAGTGTAGATCGGATAAGCGGTAGACAATGAATGAATGAATGTTACCATGAAGGGGTGTACTTAGTCTGTAATGTTTTTGCAGGTGGTACGTGTAAAAGTAACATCCACATGAATGCCAAGACACGATATATGTTTAGGGGAGCAAAATGAAACGTGATTCATCAGACCAGGCCACTTCATTTCGTTACCCCACGGTCCAGTTCTGATGCTCAGTGCTCATTCTAGGTGCTTTCAGTGTTGGACATGGGTTAGCATGAGCCCTCTGACTAGTCTGTAGCTTTCAACCTCACAGTACACAATAAGCTGTAATGCATTGCGTGCTCTGACACATTTCTATCATATCCTGCATTAATTTTTGTGGTATTTGTGCTTCTCTGTGAGATCAGACCAGATGTGCCTCACACACATCATTGAGCCCATGACACTATCACCGGTTTACCAGTTGTCCCCTCTTGGACCACTTTTTATAGGTACTAACCACAGCATACAGAAGATGGACTGTTTTGGAGATGCTCTGACCCAGTCGTCCAGCCATCACAATTTGGTTCATGTCAAAGTTGCTCAGAATTTTTAGCTTGCACATTCCTCCTGCTTCCAACACACCAACTTTGAGAAATGACTGTTTGCTTGCTGCCTAATATGTACCAGCCCTTGACAGCTGCCACTGTAATTAGATAATCAATGTTATTCACTTTAACTGTCAGTGGTTTTAATGTTATGGCTGATATGGGTGTATGTGTATATATGAAGAGAGAGAGAGAGAGAGAGAGAGAGAGAGAGAGTAGCTTTCTGCTACTCAGACCTCTTAAACTGCTCTTCTTTCCTGACCTTTCCTTCAACACCTCGCGAATCTTGGTCACAGACTAGAAGACCTCCACGAACCCACACATTCACCTGCTCCCCATGAACCGAGTGCTAACTCAGTGAATATAACAAACTAAATTAAAATGCTGAGCCCACAAGATTCCCCCTGCTAGCCAGTCTCATTTACATGCCGGATGTTTGGAATTGAAGGGAAGGAGTCTTTGCTTGTGTGTCTTCAGGAAAAAAAATAAAAAATGAAGGCACTTGGGTTGAGGGTGGGGTGGCGTGGGAGCTGTGGGGGATGTGAGGATGGAAAAATAGTTAAGATGTGGAATTTAAGAGCAATAATATGCAAAAAGCTGAAGTGTGTGTGTGTGTTTTCATTAGAGCCCTGTGGTTATGAGTGAATTGTTAATTATTAATAACAAACTTCCTCTAATTTTCTTTTTTATCTTTTATCTTGTCATTTATCCCCCCAACAAGTGAGTGCTCAGAAAACTTCCGAACTGCAACGTATGGGTATTTTCACAGTTCACTTTATGAAATTTGCACATTTTCACCCTAGTTAAAGTTCAGCAAATTAGCTTTATTGAAAGTTTCAAAGTTTCACAATGAAGTGAGCAACTTAAGTAGGCTATTGTGGTTTAGTGGCTTAATAAAGGAAAAGTTTTTGGCTTCTTTTACATATTTTTTTAATTCTGTTTTATGAAGTGGGCGTGGGTGGGAGGTGTAAACATACTCTATAGCCTAACATAAAACCGCTGTAAACTAAAGGTCAGCATGTTAGACAAATCCACTCCAGGGTATTAGGATGCATCTTCGGTCTGTCTGTGCTCAGGTTCCCCTCCTCTCTCTCGCTCGTACACCCATGAGTACCATAATCATTCCTGTTTATTTTCCGTAATATGTCATAGATAAAGCATCAGAATGAGTGATCACGTTAATATCGGTGCTGAAATTAAATGATAATTAAAAATGTTAGTTTAAAGCTATTACTGTCCATAAAACTTTGATTAGACCTACTCCAACATTATCCACATTACATTTTTATGGGTTTACCCGAGTGATTGCTCACAAAGATTGCATGTGTGTGTGTGTCTGTGTGTGTGTGTGAGTGTGAGTCAGAGCTCAAATGAATCCCAGTATTCACTTATTTAGTAGTGGTCGAGGTTTCCTCCTTATGCCACTGACTATTGTGTCTTTTTTTGCTCTCCATGCAAACATGTTACATATCCATCCTTTATTAGTATTTTCTTTTCCTTAAACTTTAACTTAAAATATGGGGCATGTAAAGCAAAAAGATGCACCCCTGCCCCTCATCCCACCCCTGCAGGCAGTGAGAGTTGTTTCCTAAATTACTTAGGGGAAAATTCCTTTTCCCAATTCTGCCTGTCAGGCCCAATTTAGACGAACAGTAAGCATACGCCGGCCTCGCTCCGCCCCGCCGCTCATTGCCATGGTGACAGCTTGATTAGATCATCAATCGTGGCCTCGAAAAAGCGCTCTTCCTGAACACCTGCTCAGCCAGGTCACGCGTGCCTCTTAACTACCGTTGTTCCTGTGACCCCCAACACATCAACCCCGGAGTGTTAAAAATGACCTGGCTTTGCATGTGTGCATTAGAGCCAGCGCACACCGCTTCTCTAATCGCTCACACACTCGTCGTACACGGCCTGCAGAGATCGCTGATCGCTATGAATACATCCGTTTTAATGCATGCGGCTCACATCTGGGTGGATCTGTGCTGGGGTTTGTGCTTGAGGGTTATAACTTGCTCTGTTTATGCTGGGGTTTGTATTTTTGGTTACTTTTTCACATCGTAAATGAACATAATATGACGTGCAAACGACATGGAATGCTTATGTTTGAGCAAGCAATCATTTGAAATGCTGATTTTCTCACACTCATTGACGGTTACAGGTTTCCAGTCTACAGATCTCTGCCCCCTTCACTCCAGCCCCAACCCCCCCATACAATACACTGCAAAGCTACAACATCCCCTTAAGGCATAACATATGCTACTATAGCTGTTTGCGTGACCTCATTTTCTGCACAAGACCCAATCAAGCTGACTGATGACGTAAGGACTACACAGTCATTTTCTTTAATCGCAGGTCTGTCATGAGAGGATCTTCATCCTATAACTTGACACGGAGAACACACTTCCTTATAGTCTGTTATAGAATTCAGAAAGACTTTATTGGGATCATTTGCTACAGAAATTATAAACTGAAATCACACAGTGTTTCCCCAGCTTCAACTGATCCAATTAAATGTGTAGAGATGCAAATTTGTAATTTCCAAGAAAAAAAGCACGTTTTAAATTTCGCCTTACATTGAAATGAAACCTGCTGATTTGATGTTTCACAATCTAAGGTGCCATAAAAAGAAAGAACAAAGTTGACTCAGATTAACTCAGACTTTTTCTAAATCCTCTTTACGATAAACCGTTCACATTAGAAGTGTTAAAACCGATTCTCATCTACGTTGTCGCAGACTGCCGTTATTTAGAGTATCACCTTGCCTTTAAAGTAGTTCCTATAAAAAGCACTATTTGTCCCTGACAGTTTGTCCCCGAATGCAGTATAATCCCAGAGCACTGAACATGTGGCTATTCATTATTCATTAGCCACGGCAACCGCTTTGAGTTAGCGCTAACGGCATTTTTAGTTATTCTCACATGAGGAGGATGATGATGATGATGATGATGCTACTGTAGTTAGCTGAGTTAGCAAAATTGCCACTAATGTGGCTTTATGTTTTGTATAATTAATTATTCTGCATATTTAATTTTCTTCCCATATCTCTCATATTTCTCTTTCAGTTCTCTAAAATGGCCATATGTTGTATTTTTTAAATTCCTTAAAAAGAAACTAAAAACACTGAATACATACAGCTATAGACAAATACCTCAGAATAATATTAACTACTATTCATTTTTATTTAATACGATTTCCTGGAAGCATTTCTTCTATATCATAACACATTAGATACATTTGCATTGGCACATGACTTGTGTTCAATTAGTCAATTAAGACCAGGTCAGTTCACACCACACGTGCATCTGAATCATTTATTTGTTTTTTTTTTTTTTTTACACTGTCCCCAATTGAAACACACGATGTTATGATTTACAGCCACACTGAGCACACACATATCTCACCGCCTGATCGAATTAATAAACATAATCCCAGCTAGAGATGATTTAAAACCTCACTTTATAATCACATACACTGTAACATAACATGTCTTCAATCTGATTGGTCACATGATGTTGATTCTTTTTTAATAACAGTAGATGCAATGCAAATCACAGGTTTCAATGAATGCTCCTTCTAATATGTTTTTGTTTCTATAGTAACGCAGGGTCTGTGTGGTGGACGCTGCATATAATCTAATCCTGATAAGAACTGAATTAAAACAGAAAAATGGTTTCTATAATACTATTGAGGATTATTAATCATTTTGGAAGGAAAAATTAATCTCCAGTTTCAGATTTTAACAAACAGAGCTAAATCTTCTTCTCTAAGTTTTAAATCCAGTACATGAACGTCTAAGGATGGATGATGATGCAGTTTATGGTTGCTCTGCACTTCTTTTTTACACCAAAATTTGGGTAAAAAAATGAGGCTAGAAAAGGAACGGTTTATATATAGCTGTGATATTGTTAGTGGTAACAGGTTCTGATTTTTTGCGATGATCCACAAACCTTTAACACAAATCTGTTGAGAGATGCAACTGAAAAATCTTGCATGCTGAGAGCACGAATTTGATTTTCTGATGATGTCACAGTTTCCCCTATCAATCACAGTGGCACTAGCCAATCAGAGCTGTCTGTGAGCTCATGCATGGAGCGGGTAAAAGATGAAAAGATGCAATCGGCTGATTGGTAGATTTGACGTGACAGGGCAGAGCTGCCTGATGGGTGGGAACTGGTTAGGAGAAAATTGAGGAGGAAGTTGTGCTGTTTTAGGAAAATAATCAAGTATTAACATCATCACATAACGCCTTTTCAGTTTTGTTGTTGTTCTTTTCTGTTTCTCAAATTCTCCTTTTCTGCATTCTTTTTTATGTGCACTATTTTCCACTTCATTATCATCATCATCATCATCATCATCATCATCATCGTCATCATCATCATCATCATCATCATCATCATCATCTTCGTCTCCTCCACATTTTCCTCAGCTTTGCACTCTTTCTTTTTCTGTTTCCTCTGTATCTTCAAATTTCCATTATATTATTATAACATTTAGTTTTCTACCTTTTCCCCAGTTCTACCTATTTCTTGTCTTCTAATATTTCTTTCTGCTTTATGTTATTCATTTCTCTCTCCCTTCCTGTTTTCTTCCTCTTCTACTGCTTTTTCTTTTCTTTTTTTCTTTTTTTTCTACTTCTTTTATTAAATTGTCATTATTTATATTCATGATTTATTCTTTTTTTCTTTAATTTATGTAGCTGTTGTTCTTGTATCATTGTTTTCTGTTCTGCCGTTCAACCCTGCCATTGATTATTTACTAAACAGCACATCCTGAAGTGTTTTATTCCTTCCTTATGTATGCTGTGTTATAGATGTGTTCATGATGCATCATTAATACTGAACTGACGTGGATTGGATTCATACATGTTGAATAAATTGGGTGAAAATTATTCGATGTAGTAATGCAATAATCAGTTAGACCTCTATGCGTAATGTTTCCTTCTTACATGGAACTTGCTTGCTTTCTTTGTGTACTTTTTCTTCTTTTTCTTCATGCCCCCTCCTCACTTTTCATTAAGCATTGGAAGGAGATTATGTAGTATTTCCTGAATGTGGTTTTACAGCCTACACTATGATGCATTGCTGATCTGAATTATAACCACACATTATCTAGACACATTAGTTAGCCTGTCATTTCTGGCCTGGCAGGTCGCACAGCTAAATCTTTCAGCTGTTCACTTTTGTGTACGCCAGTTAACAGCATAGCCGCTTGCAAAGTCTGAATCGTTTAATACTAATTAGTGGTCTTGCAAAAATATGTGTGCTATTGTACTGCATGCTTCATGCATGTTTGTGTTTGATTCAGGGATTTTCATGGAAGAAAACAACTATTAATTCACCATGTCGCTTGTTAGCCCGCTGGTTATTAATTGCACTTGGCCAGTTATTCACTACCCCAATAAAACCAACAATAGTTTCCAAATCACCTGAAAAATGAGTCCAAGGACAACATGGCTTGCGGAAGGCGTGGCACGGAGTTTGAAAAACGATCAGTCGTCCTGACCAAGATGAATGGAGCTCAGATGGATTTTAATTACTACAGCTGGCCTCATTAATTACTCCCCCCAATACAAATATTGTTATATTTGGGGAAATTTGTGATTTATTTTATTTGGTTGGCCACGGGATGGAGATGAATGGGTCCTCGTTGTAAACGTTGCAGGGACACAAAGGCGGAGCAGCCTGGGTAAAAGGGGTGGATTTGCCACAGGGCAGCTGCTTTATTATTTAAAACACAATCCAGCATAACAAGGTAACAATACTTAGTTACAGCTGAAAAGATGTAAAACATGCCCCAACAACTCTTAATTCATATATGGGACTTTTAGCTGATCAGGTGAATCTGTCAAATCCTTAATAAAACAACTAGAGCTTAGAGAAGCTGCTGAAAACAAAGTACGTCAGCTGTGAGGTCTAATTCCTGTATACTGAAGTAATTCTGAGGTAAGTCCTGAGGTAGGATTCTGAGGTAAAAGTCGTCCCATTTCTATTATTATTATTATTATTATTATTATTTTTTTTTTACGTGTTAGTGTGTTACGTGCTAGTTATTTAGCATGGTGATATAATGTTGTTATTATGTCACACTGTGAAGAAGCTAAACAGACACTTTTAAAATCAGTGTGTCAGAGTCAGGGATATCGTTTCCTCCTCAACCCACAACCCAGCAGGACTCGTCAGCTCCCTTAATAACATTGTCTTTAGTAATTACGCTGATATTAATGAGAATATTTTTAATGTGAGAATTATGCAGTCAAGTTCAATCGTCTGTATCATCATCATCATCATCATCATCATCATCATCATCATCATTAGTAATGTCCCTTATTTCTCATCACGGTTACATTAAAGCTTTTGTTGCCTCTTTTTCTCGTTTCCTTGGCTTCCTTTTTTATTTTTTCCTTTAAAAATTTTTCACCTACTTGGAATTTTCCACTTTATTTATCATCATCATCATCATCATCATCATCATCATCATCATCATCATCGTCATCATCTTCTTCTTCTTCATCTTCTTCTCCACATTTTCTTAAGCTTTCTTCCTTTCTCAGTTTCCTTTACATCTTTAAATTTCCACCAAATTTTCTTTATTATTATTATTTTTATACTATTTAGTCCCCCACCAACATTTAGTTTTCTTCTTTTTCCCCAATTCTATTTATTTCCTGTCTTCTTATATTTCTTTCTGTTTTGTGTTTTTATTTCTCTCTCTCTTTCTGTTTTCTTCCTCTGCTACTACTCCTTCTTTTGCATTTTCATCTTTTCCCTCTTCCTTTCTTAAACTGTCATTATTTATCATTTTTTATCTCTTCTTCCATTTTTGTTTTACTATTTTTCTTACATTTTTTATCACTTCAGGTCATTGCTGTGGTTCTTCTAGCATTGTTTTCTTGTTCCTCTTCTCCTCTGTTTTGTAGTGCTGTTCCTCTGTTGCTTCTTCTCCTTTGCGTTGATGTTGTTGTTGAGCCTCAACTGCAACCCAGAAATGGACTTGAATGTGTATAAGCTTCTCTCTCTCTCTCTCTCTCTCTCTCTCTCTCTCTCTCCTCTCTCTCTCTCTCACCACACACATACACACACCACACACACACAAACAGTGTCCTGGTCCTCTGTATAGCAGACCTGCTGTAATTAATGTAAATAGCTGCAGTCCACTCAGCCTTAGCATGCACAGCTTTGTCACTATACATCATCCGAATGGGCCGCCATCCTCTCAAATTAAAGCTCATGGATTTTATCCTTCGCCTTTTATAAAACGCTCACCACGCATACACAAACCTGCTACACAACCTGCGTGCATCCATACACACACACACACACACACACACACACACACACACACAAAAGAGGATGTAAAGGGTCACATACATTTAAACGCTAATCTAATTTCTCACACCATGCAAGCGCACTCACACACAAAAACACACACACAGATATATGCACGCTTACACACACATACTTACACACACACTTATACACAACACTTTGTGGGCCTCCCCCTCTTGCTCTTGCTGTTTGGCCTACAATAAATCTCTTTGAAACATGATTCTACACATGAGTGGAGTGCAGCCGGGAGAGAGAGATAGAGCAGAAATTAAAATTTCATTATTTACTGCACTTGTGTTGCAGGGCGCAATTAGTATCTACAAAGCATGAAGTAGAAGCATTTACCATCCCTCTCTCTCTCTCTCTCTCTCTCTCTCTCTCTCTCTCTCTCTCTCTCTCTCTCTCAATGGATGCTGAATACAATGGAATGCTGCTACCATGATCCACACCTACAGACCTGCCAAACTTCATCAAGCTCTACATTTTTGTGGAGTTATCACACCAAACTACACCAAAAGAGCCCTTTTTCCAAGCTGTATATGAATCTGGATTGAATGACAGTCGTGTAGGTGTGTTGAACTCGCTACTATTACCTGACACTATCAGAAGCCCCGCCTCCTTCTCCACTTTTCCTATTTCCAACAGCACGGTGCTCTCGCTTTCTGTCATAGAAAAAAAAAGTACAACTCGGACATTATTTCCTGCTGCAACTAAAATGATCTTTATACATCCTATTCTTTTTTTGTATTTTTGTATACTTATATAACATATATAGAATACTTTATTTATATTTATTTCTCTGAAGTCTCTGGCAAAAGAATTTCCTTATCTTTTTTTTTTTATCTTATCTTATCTTATCTTATCTTATCTTATCTTATCTTATCTTATCTTATCTTATCTTATCTTAATCCGCTCATTTAATATGGTATTGTTTCCATAGTGACATCTAATGCACAAGGACGTGTATAGTGGATGCTTTAAATAATCAAACACTAATAATAAACATATTTTTAACAAATTAAAGTCTTGGGTGTAAGTGCTTCCTCAATATTTCCCCCCAACACACACACACACACACACACACGCACAATTCATTACTCCTCTGCAGGGTTGCCAGATCTGCACCTACCGTAAGTTACAATAATGTATTCTGAATTTTTTCAGAGAAGAAGAAAAGAAAGAAGTAGCTTTTTGTCAGAGCAGAACCATGTCATTTATCAGCTGAATGTTTTGGACTCTAGAAAAAGTTTTATATATTAATATCATTTTTCATCTTACACTATGGCTTGATTTATGACCAGCAGGTAAGCTGCGGTGATCATTGAATTATATGACCAGTAATATGAAAAAGAGAGAGAGAGAGCGGGGGGGGGGGGGGGGTGCTAGATGCTGTTGAGATGGGTTAGGGGGAGGAAAAGGAAACAAGTTGAATGGTTTGTGAGACTTTTGCAGTATGTTTGTTCTGGTCTATTGGTGGGAACCTTAGTGGTACAATCTCTCTCTCATGATTTTAACTTGGCATTCTACTAGAAGAAGTTGCTTTCGGCTGCTCCCTGTTCGGGGTCACCACAGTGGACCGACTGGTCCGCACAGCAACTTGGCACAGATTTTACACCGGATGCCCCTCCTGACGCAACCCTCCCATTTTGCCAGGCTTGGGTCCAGCACTGCATCCAGTGGCTGGGGATCGAACCCGGGCCTTCCGCATGATAGGCGAGCAACCTACCACTGAGCCACCAATATCCCTTTACTTGGCATACTACTAAACTACTAAAAGTCTGCCATGCCTTTGTTTCTTTCTCTATTTTTTTTTCTTAGTACACATTTTGATTTATGGTTTTGGTAATGAAACTATTTGTAAACTGGTAATATGTATGTTACCAATTAAACATTGCTTCTAAATCATTGTTCATATTAGAAAACATGCATGCAACAAAGTGTGATACTTAATAATTATTCACGAATTGATCAGTAATTAGTCATTTATTGTTATTTAATAAATTACATCTAACTTGGTTATAAATAACTTCAATGAAAAAACTTAAACAAAAAGTTAGCTTTCTTTTTTTCTTTCTTTCTTTCTTTCTGAATCTGTTGTTGAGCTGAAAAATTGAGTTTTTCTGTACAAAAGAAAATCTTTTTGTCTAAACTCTTTATTTCAAATAGATTTCCTCTTCATTTTTATGCTAAATTGACTTCTTTATATAAATCTTTACTTTTTAACCTTATATAATATAATATAAGGTATAATAGGAGAGGAAAATCACAACCTACTTTTATTCACACTTTCCTCTCAATCCTATATGTCCATTAATTATGAAAAACAAAGCATCTTTGAATACTAAAATCAAATCCCATTATTTAATGTACAGCCTCTCCACGTTTGTGGTAGCAGCATCATATTCTTGCTCGAATTCTCCCTGAAACCCGACTTTACATGCAGCTCCAGGTGATGTTTTGTGTGTAATGTTTCAATTCAGTGATTGTGCTTGAAAATATAAATCACACACCATGGCTTCAAATCTACTTAGGGTGGGAATAATGGCTTTGGCCTTCGTCTCAGTGAGCTGTTCTCCAAATGTTAGCTCCTTGACAATATTTTACTAAACAGTTTGTAATGTCATTAGCATCGACGTGACTCCTGTCTCAACTCTTACCCCTGTCTGCTGCCCTGGCCGAATCTATCAGCTGGAACCGATTGTCAGACGTCACTGATATCTGTCTGACCTCAACCCCGGCCATCTGTTTATCTTCATTTGGTTAATTCGGTCGAGGCGGCTGGGCTGCTGAATTGATTGGCCATCCTGACTGCTGTGGTGACAGAGGTGTGGGCTGTGGTTGCAGGCCACACGTGAAAGACAGGAGAAGGTGACTTCTCCTGGATGTCTGCATTGATAGCACTAGACAGGAAATTAATGGTTAAACGTCTTCATGTAGACAAGCTTCCCTTTTCCAGGCTTAGGATATTTCATAATGTTGTCTATTTATGTTTTTATGTCCTAGCACACTGAAGAAATCTGTTTTTATTGAACTTGGGGAAGTTTTAGATGGAGAATTGCAAAGCACTACAGCAGCTCTGGAGAAGAGGTTCTGGTAAATGCTGTTAAAGATCAGAAAATAAGGAAGAGGAAGTGCTCTTAATTCTTACAGTTCCTGTATAGTTAGTATGTACATACAGAGTCACAGTAAAAAGAAAATGTTATGTGATTTTATCGCAATCTAATTACCTTCATGACTATCATGTTCCAATGGTCGATTTGCACTTGAGTGAACAAGATCATTTTATATCTGTCTTTTTGTATCAAACAGAATCAAAAGCTGCAACTGAACAACAACTGTAATAGAAATAAATAGAAATAAAACACTAGAAATAAAAAAATGTTTTATAAATAAGACAAAAATATTTATTTATTTATTTATTTATTTATTTATTTATTTATTTATTTACTTATTTATTTATTTATTCCTCAAGCTACAAGATACCCTAGTGTATAAAATGTCAGGAAATGAGAAAAGATTCGGAATAGAATTCAACCCATTAATATAATGTAGAAATGTGTAAATCAATGCTAAAAATCTCACCAGCTTGAATATACACATTTGCAGCAAAACAGAATTTGAAGATCTTCAAAAAGAAATAATAAATCAAATTAAAAATGACATAAAGAAACAACAAAAAATAAAGAGAAAATAATAAAAACAAAATCTCTCTAAAAAATAATGTTAATAAAGACTTAAAAAACAAGACTAAAAATGATGTTAAAAAATAGAAGCAGAATTAAAAACTTAAAACAGACCTATAGCAAAATTTCTGTTCAACAAACAAACAAACAAACAAACAAACAAACAAACAAACAAACAAACAAACAAAAAAAAACTGTAAAACAAACAACCAAATAAACAAACAAGCAACCAAATAAATAAATCCCCAAACTGCAAAACAAATAACTAAATAAATAAACAAATAAATAAATAACAGGTTAATTAATTTATTTATAAAACTATTTGGTGGGTGTGTATGAGGTGAGTTTACTTTTTTCCCCATCCAATCAGTCTGCAGCAAACTACGCTGATGCTGGACTACAGAACAGCAGAGTTGAACATTTTCTGTGATTTAACCCCTAAATCACATCATCAGAAGATTCCCGACTCCATCATGTTAAAGACATTAAAACTACATCCTGCATTGCTGGGGCTTCTACTGATTTGAGGATCACCAGAAAATATACGTGGACTACACCATCTCTGTTTGAACATGGTAATAAATAATAAATCACACAGGTAATGGAGATCAGTAAGAGCTGATATTCCCTCCCTGCTCCTGACTGATGTGTTTGTTTGGATGACATGACAGCAGTAATATGTTAGTACCCACTAACCGGGGAAAGATTGAAGAAAAACAACATTAAAAAAGCATGTGTTTCTGTGTTTCTCTCAATTGCTAGATTTTTACATCTTGTAATTAATCCTTGACACAACTATTAATTTGCTTGATGTGCGCCGCTTATGAGCTGAAGTGCTGACAAGCAACATGAAAATGAGAACACAAACAGGCTTTATCATACAAGTGGGATGTTTGAAAAGGAACAATGTTCTCTGTCTTTTTTTTTTTCACTGTTTCCCTCTTTGTCAGGAGACGCAGGGTGCGAACATGTCTGCCTGAGTCTACGTGTTTGTTGAATCAAAGGCTGCCATCTGATCTCACAAATCCCCATTAAAAGCCCCGACTCAGTGCCCAACACATCGATCCCAGAAAACAGAGGGAGCTTTTCCTAATAACTGTAGGCGTTTGAGAAAATCATCTGGAGTGCCATTAAACTTGCATGCTCTCCTCTTGGCCAACAATCGCCTGCTTAACTCGTTACGCATCTCGTGCATGATGTACACTCGAACACACGGCTTCTTACGCATTCAGGGTTGTTAGGTTGCAGTTCGATTTGTTTCCTCCCCTGCAGTTGGAGGCAGAGAAGTGTAAATTTTTAAGAAAATAAAGCTAGCAGGGAATACTTCACTGGAGTTGAACTAGTTGGTAAATATGAGAGCTCTAAAACAGGGAGATTTTACAAACTCAAGCAGGGGGCTCAGCAAATAAAAGTAGAGAACAGATAAAAAACTGATGCGCAAAAAAAAGAGAAAAAGAAGTTTTCCACACAAGAGTGTACAAACAGATGCTATACACACACACATATTATCTTAAATATCTCAAACCCAGGTATGGTGGCTTGGTGGTTAGCACGTTTACTTCACACCTCCAGGGTTGGGGGGTCGATTCCCGCCTCCACCAGGTGTGTTGAGTTTGCATGTTCTTCCCGTGCCTCTGGGGTTTCCTCCGGGTACTCCGGTTTCCTCCCCCGATCCAAAGACATGCATTGTAGGTTGATTGGCATCTCTAAATTGTGTGTGAATGTGTGTGTACCCTGCGATGGGTTGGCACTCCGTCCAGGGTGTATCCTGCCTTGATGCCCAATGACGCCTGAGATAGGCACAGGCTCCCCGTGACCCGAGTATAGATCGGATAAGCGGTAGACAATGAATGAATTTCAAACCCATATTAATCTTGACCTTTGTAAATTTTTTATTCATGTCTGTGTTTATACAGTAGAATTCACATAAAGCACAAAATGTTTGTTTTCTGTTATGTTCCATTTGAAGACACTACATCCTCCTGAAACTACAATTCCCAGAACCCTCACCTGCTCATTTCCTTGATTCCCACCAGTCATTACCTCAAGTGCTGGTACAGTACAGTCTGTGTTCAGCTTTACGTTTTTGCATATTTTGCAGTTTCCTCCTCACTCTCCCAAAAACATGTAGCAGTATGTGGACAGGCTGCATGAAATCACCTCTAGGTTTGAATGAGTGTGAAAGTGTGTGCATTGTCCCCTGTGATGAACTGGCTATTACTAAAAAATAAATGAATGAAGGAGCGAGTGAAGGAAAAAATGAAGGAAGGAATGAAGAAGGAATGAAGGAAGGAATGTGCACGTAAAGGAAGGAATGAAGTAAGGCATGAAGGAAATAATAAAGGAAGGAATAAAGAAAGGAATGAAGGAAGGAGTGAAGGAAAGAATGAAGGAAGGGAGAAGGGGATTAAAGAAAGGAATGGAGGAGGGAATTAATGACTGAAGGAAGGAATGAGTGAAATGACGAAGGAATGAAGGAAGCGAGGAAGGAATGAAGGAATGGAGGAAGGGAGGAAGGGAGGAAGGAAGGAAGGAAGGAAGGAAGGAAGGAAGGAAAGAAGGAAGGAAGGAAGGAAGAAAGGAAGGAAGGGAGGAAGAAATGAAGGAAGGGAGAAAGGAATGAACAGAAGGAGGAAAGAATGAATGAAGGAAGGAAGGAAGGAAGGAAGGAAGGAAAGAAGGAAGGAAGGAAGGAAGGAAGGAAGGAATGATGTAAGGAATGAAGGAAGGGAGGAAGAAATGAAGGAAGGGAAAAAGGAATGAACAGAAATAAGAAGGAAGGAAGGAAGGAAGGAAGGAAGGAAGGAAGGAAGGAAGGAAGGAAGGAAGGAAGGAATGATGTAAGGAAAGAATGAACAAAAGGAGGAAGGAAGGAAGGAAGGAAAGAAGGAAGGGAGGAAGAAATGAAGGAAGGGAGAAAGGAATGAACAGAAATAAGAAGGAAGGAAGGAAGGAAGGAAGGAAGGAAGGAAGGAAGGAATGATGTAAGGAAAGAATGAACAAAAGGAGGAAGGAAGGAAGGAAGGAAAGAAGGAAGGGAGGAAGAAATGAAGGAAGGGAGAAAGGAATGAACAAAAGGAGGAAGGAAGGAAGGAAGGAAGGAAGCAAGGAAGGAAGGAAGGAAGGAAGGAAGGAAGGAAGGAAGAAATGCAGGAAGGGAGAAAGGAATGAACAGAAGGAGGAAAGAATGAAGGAAGGAAGGAAGGAAGGATGTAAGGAATGAAGGAAGGGAGGAAGAAATGAAGGAAGGGAGAAAGGAATGAAGAAAAGGAGGAAGGAAGGAAGGAAGGAAGGAAGAAAGGAAGGAAGGAAGAGGGTAAAGAATAAAGAAAGGGAGGAAGGAATGAAAGAAGGAATCAAGGGAGGAAAGAATGAAGAAAAGAATAGAGGAAGAGATAAAAGAATGAAGAAAATAAAATAATAAAAAGTTTGCTAGACTTTACTCAGCTCCTGATTTGATTGATATCATGCAAAAACAAACAAACAAACAAACAACTAAAATAGTTAATTGCAGAGTCAGAATTGCATGCAACATTATTTCTGATAAGCTCCTCCCCCAAACTGACAGCTCTGCATAACTACATGAGTAGTGATTAAGTCTATAGTTACATTAGCATTTAAGCTTTAACTTCTCACTGTGTGTGTGACTCAACTTTGAGTCTAGTCTGATGAATCATGTCTTCTTTTACACCACGTGGATGGCCGGGTGTGTGTGCGTCGCTGGATATATATTGTATGAATATTGTATATATTGAGCCTATAAAGGCTGAAATAAGAAGTTAGGACATGTTGGACCAAATTGACAAAGGCAGAATAATTTCAAACTAATGAGTATGATGTGGAAATGTCATGAAAAGGCAACGGATGCCAGGCCTATCCATTCAGCCATGCAACTGTGAATAATTGAATCGTTTGGATGGTAAAGTGCAACTATTTATTGAATACTTTCCAAAAAGATTGGAGGACAGAAACTAAAGCTGGACAGACCAACCCAAAGCTCTGTGTCTAGTCTCACAGAATGCTTATATTATACTTACATTTCATTAATATGTTTAAACTTTTAGCTTAATTATAATAATTGCTCAGTTTTTATAGTTTAGGTTTATTTCCATATATTTGAAATAAAATTCACTTTTTTTAATGTTCTTTATTATGACAGTTGTTTATTTTTTATAGTTTAGCTCTGTTTTCATACAATGCAAATATATATATATATTAGCTTTATTACAGCAGTTTTTCAGTTTTTATACTTTAGTATACTTTATTTAAGTTTATTTCCATACATTAAAAATCAAATGTAAAAATCGTTGCTTAATATATTAATAAATACAGTATATTTTATAGTTGTTCTCCAGAAGGCTGTGACCTTCTGCTGTGTCTCTAAAAGTCTCCGCTTAGTCTTAAAGTATTTTCCCCACTGAGCTGAGTGTCACTGTATCTCCCACACTATACCCAGTTTAGCTAATAAGTACGTTTCGACAGTCTTGCACAGTCAGGGAGCTCACGACTGCAGTGTTAACCGACTTATTCCAACAAGCACTGAGATCCTGAGAGGTTCCACATGCGGCCTGCGGATCTACAGTCTGTCTTTATCGTCTTAGATATATTGTCAGTACAGTTAAGCAGTTTAGCCCCATGAGTCATGGAGTTTATTGGTCATATGGCAGAAGCATTACACTGGATGGTTCAACACTTTGGGTTATCTGACCTATTTGAGCTTCATTATTCAGCATGGATTATTTGGCTTTGATTAATATGCCACTTGGCTGAGAAGACAATGTTGCTCTGTCTAAACAATGCAAAAGATTGAGTCAAGGAGAGAGTTAAAGGCCAGTTAAAGGCTTATTTCTGTCTATAGCATGGGTATGTACGAACAATCGGTAACCTTCAGAAACCTCATAGGGATCTTTCCAGGTTCATGCTATTAGGTTGGAGATCTAGGTCATATTATGACATAACATCAGCATGTGGCTATATAAATGAGTAGATATATATCCAGTTTAAAATATTTTGTGTATCATAACCAGTTTTTCTTTCTTTCTTTCTTTCTTTCTTTCTTTCTTTCTTTCTTTCTTTCTTTCTTTCTTTCTTTCTTTCTTTCTTTCTTTCTTTCTTTCATTCAGCTCTTTCAAGCCAGTATGTCATGTGTCCTTGGGTTCTGCAGGTCTGTTCTACTATTCCATTCAATTTTATTTGTATGGCACATTCATTTCAACAGTAAATGCTGTCAGAAAGCAAATTTACAGAAGGATGCAGATTTTGATTCCTAACAACACTGGCAAGGAAACATTTCTAAAGACAACACGAAGGAGAAACCTTCAGAGAAACTGAAAATGGAAGCCAGTTTGGGCTACATGTCCTTGGAGAGTCGGATTAACCATTAGAGTAGATATAGGTAAAGAATAGATGAAGAATACTTGTGTGTTTACAGGAGGTTCAGATTGTGATGAGCAGATTGTAAAGAACAGTGCTGGGATGAGCACAGGGCAGTCTTTCTGATTACAGCAGCAGATTATAAGCATGCTTGAGTTGTCTCATTGCGATTTCTATGTTACAAGATTGTCATTCATGTTTCTTCAAAATAGTAATAATATGCACTTGTTGGTTCTAAGTTCCTATCAAGCTAACTATTATGAACTTTTCAGAAGTCAGTAGAACCTCTTAGCTCTCACTGTCACTGTATCAATTTCATGTAACCAGACTTTTCTCATGCAAAGGGTACCTGCTCCCTACAAAATTTCTTGTAGAACCTTGTCTCCTGGCTTTCAGGGTGAGGGATGAGGAATGGCAGAAACTTGTGGTGCACTACTGATTGTGGTTATTATGCTGTTTTAACCTCTCAGTCTGTCCATTCGGAGCTGTAGTCAGACTCTGACAGTCAGAGGTGGAATGACACAGCTGTCTTCTCTCTCTCTCTCTCTCTCTCTCTCTCTCTCTCTCTCTGTCTGTCTGTCTCTCAGTAAGATGATGTGCAGGCCCCGCAGGCTGCCTCAAATGCCAGCTGTGCCACTGAATCGCACCGTTCACATCTGACAGACACTGACACTATATGTCTGTCCTCTGTCCTGCTTCCTTCACTCTCACTCTCTCTCTCTCTCTCTCTCTCTCTCTCTCTCTCTCTCTCTCTCTCTCTCTCATTGTTCTTTTTCCCAGTGTCTGTTCTTTCTCTGACAGTGCTCCATGCACCTTGATAATCCTAGCTCTTTGGCTGTTTTTGCATATATTCATCTGTTCAAATCAGAGCAAAAAATTTTTTGTTTTGTTTGTATATTTGGTTTCGTTTGGTTTCACACTGCATAGAATTAAACAAACAAGCAAAAAAAACTTGTGAAATTTGGTGAAGAAAAAATTAACTTTAATACTCTTCTACTAAATGATCACAGAAATCGCCCAAGCTTGCAAAACATCAGCATGGGACTAAATAAATGATTAGATATTTATATATTTAGCCAGTTTAAAATATTTTGTGTATCATAACCTTTCTTTCTTTCTTTCTTTCTTTCTTTCTTTCTTTCTTTCTTTCTTTCTTTCTTTCTTTCTTTCTTTCTTTCTTTCTTTCTTTCTTTCTTTCTTTTCTTTCCTCTCTCCTCTGTGCTCACATCTTGTTTGCGTTTGCTTCACATCATGCACTTGGGTTGATTCAGGATTGAATTTCTGCAGTAATAAGTGAAACCCATTAGGGTTTGATTCAAACATAATAAACACTGGCTAGTTGATGAGGCTACTATGAATATAACTGAATTTATAACAGGTAACAAAGTGTTTCTTTTCTTTTCCTGTGTAGTCGGTGAGCTCTGACTGTCTTATGTGATGTCTGAAGCCCTTTTAGATTAAGTTAGAAGAAACCTTTGTTATGTAGGCTGTATTACACCTTATTATGTCACATATACATTCCAGCACAGTGGAATTCTTTCTTCACATAATGCAATTTTAGGGGTTGGTGTCAGAGTAGAGGGTCAGCCATGATCCAGGTCCCCTGGAGCAGAAAAGGTTAAAGGCCTGGATCAAGGTGCTGGGGCTTGAACCCAGATCTTCCAGGAAACAAACCAGAGCCTTAACTACTTGAGCTACTACTGCCCTGTGATTGTGATTGGTTGATCAGAGACCAATCCGTAACCAGGCATTATTCATTTTATAAAAGCGTAGTATTTTATTGACCAAAAATCATGTCCATTCCAGTGGTCACAGGATATGAAGGGGGTCAAAGAATCACATTACAAAGTTCATCTCACCAGGGTTTGATTCAAACATAATACACACGAGAAAGATAAGAGATAAGAGAAAGCACTCTTAAGGTTTGAGAACTTTTTACCATACTTTTACAGTATATACAGCATACTTTGCACCATGTCTTAGATTCCATTGGTGTGATCATTGTTTTATTTTTTACTTTGTAGAATTGAATCTGATGTAATGTGGTGTAATCTTGTAGTTTTGACAGAAGAGGACTTACTCACTGATGTAAAAAGAAAAACAAAAGAAAACAAAGATTTCTATACTTCTCCCTCCACACTGTAGCAGCAATGTGACATAAAATGTGATAAAATCCTTCACTATATTTGTAGCAAGCACATATTTTGGCATTTATTTGATAAAACAGCCGTTTTAAACAGTAATACAACAATCAGTAGCAACAATATTGCTATTATTTTATAGACCTTGATGATTCAGTGCACAGAGTTAGATGATAGATGTGTTACTTTATGTACAGCACCAGACAAATGAAATTATGTTTCCAACATCAAGCTAAACAAGTATATTACTTTAGCGCGCAAGCCTTAGGTTTACGGCTTATGCAGACGCAATCCGAGCTTTGGCTGAGTTCCAATTTGACTGTACTTTCTATTTATGGAAGAAAACCCAGAGGGCAGCATATCGATCTTGCCTTATTATTGTAGCTGAGAATCTCAGGATCCTAATTAATAAGAGAATGTGAGCGATGACTAGATTTAGGCATCACCCTGTAGATTTAATGCTTTGTCTTGGAATTGGCCATCATGGTAATCTACTTGAAACCATGTGTGTATTGCATCTATGACTGCTTTCTGTGAGGAAAAGCCATAAATTTGGCCTTTGTATTAATTGCAAAGAGAAATTGAGGGCAATATGGAGTCAAAGTCTACAAAGAACTCTGATATTATTATTATCAATATTATCATTATTATTATTATTATTGTTGTTGTTGTTATTATTATTGCTATTATATAATAATAATAATAATAATAATAATAATAATAATAATAATAATAATAATAATAATAATAATAATAATAATAATAATCTTCTTCTTCTTCTTCTTCTTTCAGCTTTTCCCCTCAGGGGTCGCCACAGCGAATCATCTCTCTCCAACTATCCCTATCTTCTGCATCCTCAACACTTGCACCCACCAGCTTCATATCCTCATTAATTCCATCCATATACCTCCTCTTTGGCCTTCCTCTTTGCCTCCTGCCTGGCAGCTCCATGTCCAACATTCTCCTACCAATATACTCACTGTCCCTCCTCTGAACATGTCCAAACCATCTTAATCTGGCCTCCCTAACTTTGTCCCCCAAACGTCCAACATGAGCTGTCCCTCTGATGTACTCGTTCCTAATCCTGTCCAATCTTGTCACTCCCAAAGAGAACCTCAACATCTTCAGCTCTGCTACCTCTAGCTCTGACTCCTGTCTCTTCCTCAGTGACACTGTCTCTAAACCATACAGCATGGCCGGTCTCACCACTGTCCTGTACACCTTCCCCTTAATTCTCACTGATAATTTCCTATCACACAGAACTCCCGACACCTTTCTCCACCCATTCCAACCTGCCTGCACTCGCTTCTATACCTCTTTCCCACACTCTCCATTACTCTGGACTATTGACCCCAAGTACTTAAACTCCTGTACCTTCTTCACCTCTTCACCCTGTAACCTTACTGTTCCACTTCCCTCCCTTTCATTCACACACATGTACTTAGTCTTACTACGACGGACTTTCATTCCTCTTCTTTTCAGCGCAAACCTCCATCTCTCCAGGTTTTCCTCCACCTGCTCCCTGCTCTCACTACAGATCACAATGTCATCTGCAAACATCATTGTCCAAGGAGACTCCTGTCTGACCTCCTCTGACAACTGGTCCATCACTATAGCAAACAGGAAGGGGCTCAGAGCCGATCCCTGATGCAGTCCCACCTCCACATTGAACTCCTCTGTCTGACCTACAGCACACCTCACCACTGTCCTGCTCCTCTCATACATGTCCTGCACCACTCTGACATACTTCTCAGCTACTCCTGACTTCCTCATACAGTACCACAACTCTTCTCTTGGCACCCTGTCATACGCTTTCCCCAAGTCTACAAACACACAGTGCAACTCCCTCTGACCATCCCTATACTTCTCCATCAAAATTCTCAGAGCAAAAATTGCATCTGTTGTGCTCTTTCTGGGCATGAAGCCATACTGCTGCTCACAAATTTCCACTACCTTCCTTAACCTAGCTTCCACTACTCTTTCCCATACCTTCATTGTATGGCTCATCAACTTTATCCCCCTATAGTTGCTGCAACTCTGCACGTCTCCCTTATTCTTAAAGATCGGCACTAACACACTTCTTCTCCATTCCTCAGGCATCCTCTCACTCTCTAAAACCCTGTTGAACAAACTAGTTAAAAATTCCACTGCTGCCTCTCCTAGACACTTCCAGACCTCTACCGGGACGTCGTCAGGACCAACTGCCTTTCCACTTTTCATCCTCTTCAAAGCCTTCCTGACTTCATCCTTTCTAATCTTATCTACTTTCTGTTCCACAGAGTTCACCCCTTCTACTCTTTTTTCCCTCTCATTTTCCTCATTCATCAGCTCCTCAAAGTACTCCTTCCATCTCCTCTGTACACTCTCCTCACTTGTGAGCACCCTTCCATCTCTATCCTTAATAACTCTAACTTGCTGCACATCCTTCCCATCTCGATCCCTCTGCCTAGCTAACCTGTACAAGTCCTTCTCTCCTTCTCTAGTGTCTAACCTAGTGTACAACTCGTCATATGCCTTCTGCTTGGCCTTAGACACCTCCCTCTTCACTCTGCGCTGTAACTCCTTGTATTTCTGTCTATTCTCTTCAGTCCTGTCCATGTCCCACTTCCTCTTGGCTAACCTCTTCCTCTGGACACTATCCTGAACTTCCTCATTCCACCACCAAGTCTCCTTATCTTCTTTCCTCCTTCCAGATGACACACCCAGCACCTTTCTCCCTGATCACTTCTGCTATAGTTTCCCAGTCATCTGGCAGCACTACCTGACCACCCAGAGCCTGCCTCAACTTCTGTCTAAATTCCTCACAACATTCCTCCTTTTTCAGCTTCCACCACTTGGTTTTCTTCTCTATCTTTGACCTCTTCTTCTTACAGACCATCAAAGTCATCCTACACACCACCATCCTATGCTGTCTGGCTACACTCTCTCCCACTACCACTTTACAGTCACTAATCTCTTTCAGATTGCCTCTTCTACATAGGATGTAGTCTACCTGTGTTCTCCTACCTCCACTCTTGTAAGTCACTCTATGCTCCTCCCACTTCTAAAAAAAAGTGTTAACCACAGCCATGTCCATCCTCTTAGCAAAGTCCACTACCATCTGTCCTTCTAGGTTCCTTTCCTTAACTCCAAACCTGCCCATCACCTTCTCATCACCTGTGTTCCCCTCACCAACATGTCCATTAAAATCCGCTCCTATCACCACTCTCTCACCCGCGGGAATACTCTCCATCACCTCATCTAATTCACTCCAGAATCTCTCTTTCTCCTCTAACTCACAACCTACCTGTGGGGCATAACCATTAACAACATTCAACATCACCCCTTCAATCTCTATCTTCAGACTCATCACCCTGTCTGACACTCTCTTCACCTCCAGAACATTTCTCACAAACTCCTCCTTCAGGACCACACCTACCCCATTTCTCCTACTATCCACACCATAATAAAACAGCTTGAATCCTGCTCCTATACTACAAGCCTTGCTACCCTTCCACCTGGTCTCCTGTACACACAGTATATCCACCTTCCTTCTCTCCATCACATCAACCAGCTCTCTACCTTTCCCTGTCATAGTACCAACATTCAGAGTTCCTATTCTCAGTCCTACACTCTTACCTTTCCTCTTCTCTCTCTGTCTGTGCACTCTCCTCCCTCCTCTACTTCTTCGACCAACAGTAGCCCAATTTCCACTGGTCCGGTATGAAATTCAGAGTACTGACGATTCGCATGGTTAAATTTGGCATGAATGAATAAATTTGGCAAAAATGTTTTACGCCGGATGCCCTTCCTGATGCAACCCTCTCTATTTATCCGGGCTTGGGACCGGCACAGAAGTCACTGGACTGTGACCCCCATGGCTAGATTAATAATAATAATAATAATAATAATAATAATAATAATAATAATAATAATAATAATAATAATAATATTATGATGATGCTAATCACTTGGGAAAATTTGGGGCAAGTAGGCTTAAATACAGAACCTTAAATATTTTTTAATGCCTTAATGGGGCTATGTGGAGATATGTAACAGACATTTTTCCTACCAGAGAGCATTTCAAGCTTTATCAGTTTATTATTATTAAATGTAAGATAGAGTCTTTAAACATCCAAAGAAAACCTCATGCTGAAACCTCAAACCTCATGCACTCTCATGCACTCTCATACTTTTGGGGGTGGGGCTTGTTGTAGCCCTGTGCCATATTGCATTTCCTGCAGTTTTGCACATTCAATTGTGGTTTTATTTCACCAATATTTTCAAAGTATAAGCTAACCATTTAAATATTAGGCACATTATTAATGTCAGCTTTAAATCATATCATATAAATCAGTTGTTGAAACGATTACAATTTTGATTTTGTATAAAGTTTTAATATTTAATATTGTTTATAAATTATTGGAGTTTGGATTAAATGTATTCAATTCAAGTGACTAGACAATTTGACTAATAATTAGACTTAGACATACGCGTACTTTTTATCCCTTTACTGTTACATTTAATGTTGAAAAAATGCTGTGAGTCACATTAGTCCCTTATATTTACATCATTTAGCTGAGGATTTTATACAAAACAACCTACACACGAGACAGCAAGGGTTAAGGGTCTTAAATCTGTCCAGCAGTGGCAGCTTGTTGTTGCTGGGTTTTAACCTCACAACCTTCTAATCAGCAGAACAATCTCTTAATCACTGAGCAACCGCAATCTCTTGAAGATATTAAAACATAAACACAGAGAGAGACTGCTGCAGAAAATCTGAAAATGTAATGTTATAGCTTTACCTCTGATATTTAGAAAGCCCTGACATTGGAGACTCATTCCCCAAAGATTAACTTAATCTCCAAATTAAAAGTTTCACTATATCAACATTAGTACTGTGTGTTTTTCAATGTTCAGTAATACTAGGTGTCTAATACCTGTTAGATTATGAGG
The DNA here is from genome assembly GCA_033459395.1 of Hemibagrus guttatus. NCBI lineage: Eukaryota > Metazoa > Chordata > Actinopteri > Siluriformes > Bagridae > Hemibagrus > Hemibagrus guttatus. The sequence goes on from JAUCMX010000024.1 coordinate 6,782,189, forward strand.
ATTTTCCACCATCCAAGTTCCAAAAAATGAAAACCATGGACTTGACCATGGAAAGTAATACAATGAGAGTGTTAATATAAATCTGTAATTTGTGTTGACTGACCAGTAAGATTGAAGAATTCAACAAGTGTTGAAACTGCAAAATAAAAAAGACCGCAAAATAAACGTAATGAATCTCTGATTAACACACGCCTGGTGGTCCCTGAACCTCACAACAAGATCCATTGCCAGTTATATAACCCAAAGGTTTAACTGTAAACTATATGTGTAGCAAAGTCCAGGCCTCACTGTACGGTATCGTAGACATTGATTGCATACAAATGAGTCTTGTTATAGAGTGAGACATGAGTCTCGTTTAGCAAAGCAGGCAAAAAATGATGCCGTACGAAGTTTTCTGCGTCCTTGAAGTTTATACCCTTGTCTCCGGTGTCCTGCCATGTCACCTTGGCTTCTGAAGCTGGCTTTATGTTGATGAGCCATCCAGGCATGTCTGGGTCCTGAAGCCCAGGCTGCTAGAGGTCCGTGGAGGTGAGATCCATAGTAGCACATCTTAGTGTGGAGCTTTTCATTTAGCGGCTGCTCGTGACAAGGCCTCTGCCCCAGATATGGTACACAGAGCCTCTTTTGCTGCTGAAATCTATTCTCACATTTGCCTCAGGGGTGAGTGGACTGTAACAGAATTTCTCGGCCCCTCTGGGCGCGACCACAAAGCGGAGAATAAATGGCAAAGGTGGCAGGGCCGGACAGAAAAATCAATGCCTGTTTATACAGACATGACAGTCCTGGAGCCCCTGCCATCGGCCACCCTCTCTCTCTCTCTCTCTCTCTCTCTCTCTCTCTCTCTCTCTCTCTCTCTTTCTTTCTTTCTCTCTCTCTCTCTCTCTTTTCTTCACATGAATGCTTTATTTTGCTTTCACACTAACTAACACACTATTCTAACCTTGCAAAAGTGGCCAGTTCAGCGTCTGGCTTTCTGCTGATGTCTCTTTCTTTTTCATGCCTTCATCTGCCTCAAGTAGATTTAATAGTCGACTTGACTCATCATGCTCACAGGGGTGTCTTAATAGGATTCAACACTTTAAAAATAATGAAAAATCCACCTGACAAATGATTTCATATGTGAGCAAGCAACGTGGGGGTCATGTGCACGTACGCACAAATGTGTTTAACTGAACAAATGATCGATAACCCTAAACACGGTGCCAGAGGAATGCAGATCCGATGGCGGAGACTGGAGTTGCGGCGTTCAAGCCATATGAATCGGAGCTAATGCGCTGCCATGCTAAATGCTTCTCTAAATGCATCTGAGCATTGATGCAGTACCAGGCCGGGCCGCCATAATTAGGCTTTTTATTTTCATTTGTTTAGTGTTCCATCATTCGGATGGAACACTTTGTGCATCGCTGAGATTGACTCTTGTGTGTGTGTGTGTGTGTGTGTGTGTGTGTTTAATATAAGGTCATTTTAGATCCAGTTTTAGATTTTAGTTTTTATTACTCTTATATCATAGCAATTTGTCATCAGCTATTATTTATTAATAAATGACATCCTGATTTTTTTTTTATCCATTTATAGTTACATTTAACATTGTGCAAACTAAGTCCTTTCTCCTGAAGGCTTTCCAATGGTCAAAAACTTGTGCAGTACTGACACTGGAGACTCCTTTATTCTTTAAATGGTAAATAAACACACACTATCAATTAAGTCAATTATTTTTTTGTTAATTAAAAACACAATATTTTTTATCCGTTAATTATTATCACCACAAAGCATCCAACAAACAATTCACTGTGTATTCGCTGTTGCTATGGAAACAAAACTTTTAGAGTATTATTGTCAGAGCTGATGTTATGTAAAACACCTTCTGACCAATCAGAAACCAGAATTGCTATGCAATGCAGATTTTTTTATTGAAAATAATGAAATTAATGATACATTATTACTTTTATTTCAACGATCATCATACAGCTTTCTCCTCTCTTTAGACTTAGGGGTCAGGTTTGTCATCGTCTGCTATCATTCCTATTAGAATTTGTTTATTCTGTTTATTAGGTTTTCTTTCAGCACCGCTTTTATTCTTTTTTTTTAATCGTCTGCATGTTATGGATGCCTCCATTCCTCCAGTACGTTTTTCCTCTTTATCATACATGACTAAAGACCTCCGGAGATGATATATAACCTTGTTTGATCAGATAGTGAAACGTGTAATGTTAAATTGTTAGAAATCCAGACAGCATTTCATAATACACTGGAATGCCAGCAGTTACAGCGGAGATCGTGGTAGTAATTTGTGTGTGTGTGTGTGTGTGTGTGTGTGTGTGTGTGTATTTGACGGTGCATATGTTTGCATCTCTGCCTGTGTGTGTATGTGAGCCTGCTGTGAACTCCGAGGGTCATTTGTAACTCATTGTGATTTATGGTCATCCGAAATGAACAAATGGCTGTTCGGCAGTGAGCCGTCGGCCCCGCCGAGCACCCGCAGCTCCTCTCATCACGGGTGGGGGGACAACTGGCTGTCCACAGCTCCTGCAATTGATTTCCTCGTCGCTTCAATTTGTCTCTTAATGTACTGATATGCTGATAAATTTTTCTCACTTTGTCAATTAATTTTCGTGAAAAACGAGGGGGTCCGCCATGGTGCGGGCATCAATACAGGCAGCCGGCGATTCGGTGACAAAATTAAGTGATAAAATTAATTGTCCTCCATCTCCTTTCTGGGGGAAAACAGAACTAATGAGAGGTGCAATTAAAGATGCATATGATTGCAGCAGGGGGGAATTGCTAGAAAAGACATGACAAATATAAGAAAAGGCAGTTCGGGGTGCTAAAGCGGAGGGTTTTCGATGAGCTCCTGTTTTTTGTTAGCGTCAGCACGATGGAGGGAAGAGGAGGAAAAGAACACAAGGACACGCGCTCCTCTTAAAGCACTGAGAATGATTTAAGCCAGAAAACTAACTGAGACCCCGCTGCACTCTTTCACTTCTGCCCCAGCCTTTCTACTTTCTGCTTTTACTGATTGCACTTGTCTGCAGTCATGTGGGCTGCTAGGACACTGGACATACATGTAGATCAGGACGCTGTATGATTACGAAGTTAAAGTGTGCACTACTGGCTGTAATTCAAGGCTATGTGCATCTTTATTACAAGGCGCCGTTGAGTTCTCCATTCTGATTGGTCCGAAGGTGTTGATTAATCTTCTGTACTCTGTATAAGAGCAGCTCTGACAGTAATGCCAGCTATAGGTTTATATTAATGAGCTCATTATGGTTTCTATAGTAACAGTATACACAGGAACATGCACGGTGGATGCACCACATTCACAAACGGAATAAACATGTGTGTTATAGTTGCATTTGTTTGTCTTATTAAGGGAGAGAGAGAGGGAGAGAGGGAGAGAGAGAGAGAGAGAGAGAGAGAGAGAGAGAGAGAGAGAGAGAGAGAGAGCACCTCCTAAAGAGAAAAAAGGGAGCCATTATAACCAAATGATGGATGTTCCACAACACAAACTGCAACTAGAAATGGATAAAAATTGTGTCACTCTTTAAATCTTTGCAATTGTTGATATGTTAGATGTACTATAGAAGGATAAAACACTTTGAGACATTGGGGAAAAAATCAGCTTCAGAGTGGTAACAGTAACTTCGGCTTCATTCCAGGGTGTAAAGTCATTATTTCCCTAAAGCAGCAAAGTCCTGTCATGTTTTATTCCTTACTTATTAAGTGCACCATAGAAATGACAACTTTTTTTTTTTTACTACATATAATTTCTCCATTTCAGGAAAGCATAAATAATTGGCTACTCAGGTGTTTCTTGACCAGCTGTGTGTTGTTGCGTCGTTATTTCATGCACAACAGAGTGAATAAATTTCTCACGAGTTCCGGTGGAGACTGTTGCTGTTTCTCTCAAGATGGGCAGTAAAGAAGTGCAAGAATTTAGTACGAAATTAAAACAATTACTCAAGACAAAGTAAAAAAACAACAGATGCGATCTAAAGTTGTTTAAAGGTTTAAAGAAAAAATGTTTTCTCATGGGTTTGTGGAGAGTTAAGATTTTATGGACCAACAGAGACAAAACCCAAGCACCAGTATAACCTCCAAATATTTAACCAATTTAAAATAATTAAATAAAAATATAATAATAAAAAAAAAAATCTTTATGCTATGAGCTCGATTTTTGTTGTGTGTATCAAATATATTATTATTATTATTATCATTATATAATAATGATAATAATAATAATAACAATAATAATGAGTTGCTTTCGGCTGCTCCCTGTTCAGGGTCGCCACAGCGGCCCAACTGGTCCGCACAACAACTTGGCAAATGTTTTACGCCGGATGCCCTTCCTGATGCAACCCTCCCATTTTTCCAGGCTTGGGACCAGCACTGCATCCAGTGGCTGGGGTTGAGGCATTGGCTGGGAATCGAACCCGGGCCTTCCGCATGATAGGCGAGAAACCTACCACTGAGCCACCAATGCCCCCCAAAATAATAATAATAATAATAATAATAATAATAATAATAATAATAATAATAATAATAATAATAATAATAATAATAATAATAATAATAATAATAATAATAATAATAATAATTGAACAATTATTTTTTAATCAGTGAAGGTGGTAATTGAGTTAGAATGAATACATTATTGAGAGATAAAGCTGTGAAAGCCAATCAAAAGCATTCCCCACAATGGGCCTTATTTCTCAATCTTTAAGTCATGTGTAAATGTTTGTGTAAGATAAATTGCCTTACAATTTTCTGGCCAGCTTTACAAAATTTCAGAAACATGTTAATTACTAGTACAAAGCAACAGACATTCCTGATACACTTCATTTGCATATAAGTGACATCCACAAAAAAGTTCAAGCACACAGAGAGCTGCGAGCAAAACATTAACAATGAGGGTAAAGGCAGAAGTGGATGTTATTTTGACTCACTTCCATGTCAATAAAATTTTCCCACAGGGTCACAGAGAACCTGAAGCCTTTCTCAGAGGAATCGAGGCACAAGATGGTGGTGGATCAGGAGTCAATCCCAGATACATGGTGTATGATTAGGGGACACATCCTGGGACACACATCAACTGGATGGGATGCAGGAAATCACAGGATACATACACAGGATATATACACACACAAGGTGCAATTTACAATAATGTAGCCAATCCTGGCTATCGAGGTGTTGGTAAGAAACTGGAGACCCCGGAAAGAAAATCCTGCATGAATACACAGATCTAAAACTCACACATGAGACTGTAACCCAAGATCAGGATTAAACAGTGACACTGTGAGGCAGCAACACTACCTGCTGACAAATGTTTCAAAGTTCTGGGACATTTTAGCATAAAAATCTTTCATTTAAAATACACCGAGATCCCTCCAACAAACAAGCAATGTTTCTATCCAGGCCTTTGCACTGAGAAATCCAGCATATCAGAAGACAGGATGTGTTTGTGTGTGTGTGTATGTGTGTGTGTTCATTTGAGGTGTACAGTGACAGCCCACCTGGCTCACAAAGAGATGGTCGCTCTATCGAGCGGCAGCTGAAAAGCCTGTGCACGTGTAATTTATTGTCAGTGTTTCCTTCAGAGGAATAATTGTGGCGACTGGCTGTAGATCAATAGCGTATAGATTTTCAGACGCTGGAGCTTGTAGCTGTTTGGCGAAAATGTGGGGAGAGGAAGCGATGCGACTGCACTCTAATGGAAAAGGGAAAAGGAGAAGAGTCGCTTCTGCATGCAAACCGGCGCAGGGCCATTTATAGTAGATTGTAGCACCACAATGAGTTTAGCACTGACATGATCAACACATATGGCCAGCTGAATAAGCAGAGTGGTTAAGACACACACACACACACACACACATCAGTATGATGAGTAGTGTCACAGACATTTCACATTTTTCACTTTTTACATAATAATAATACATACTAAAGAAAAACTGTGAGTAGCACAATAACTCATAGAAACAAATCCACACTCCACTGTACCACTGAAATATTGTATGATACTCAGTATGTTCTTCGTCGAGGTTTTTGTGCCATCTAAAGTACATTTACTCAACAACAAAATACTTTTTTCTATCACAATTTATTTTTTGGTAAAATAAAATAAATAAACGATATATTTTTGGTAAGAAAAAACAAAACAAACATAATAAACAGTTTATTTTCTAGTAAAGAAAAATAAATAAACAATATTTACTTAGTGGAAATATACATAATAGCTAATTTATTTAGTGGTAATAAGCATAAACAATTTATTTTAGGGTAATTAACATGATACATTTATTTTGCAGTGAAAAAGCAGAATAAACAATTAATTTTGTGGTAACAAAAAATAAAAACTATTTATTTAGTCGAAATAAACACAATAAATATTTTATTTGGTGTTTCTAAACATAACATACAATTTATTTAGTGGTAATAAACATAATAAACACTTTATTTTGATGTATTATTTCCCAAATTTGATTAAAGATTAATCCAGAGTAAACAAGCTTATTATGATTATAATTATGATGATGATGATGATGATGATGATGATGATGATGATGATGATGGTGATGATGATTATAATAATAATAATAATTATTATTTTATTTATATATATATATATATATATATATATATATATATATATTATTATTATTATTATTATTATCAAAAAATTTTAATGTTCAGTCTAAGCTAATAAATAAAAGCATTTGTAATTACTTTAATTACTACTTAGTAAGTAATTAGTAATTACTATTCACTGCTTGGGGTTGCAATATCTAGAGCCTGTAACATGAATGAAGCAGGAATGAAACCTGGCTGAATCACCGGTTCATCACAAGGGGTGATGCGCACACATTCATACACTGATTCACACTCATTCACTACTAGAGTCAGTTTATCTCAGCCAGTCCACCTACTGATATGTTTTTAGGAGGCAGAAAACCGGTGGAAACCCATGTGGACATGAGGAGGACATATAGTGACACTCAAGATCGCACCCAGGAGCTGTGAGGCAGCAACACTACAGTACAGGTACTGCTGTACTACCAGGCCACCAATTACAGTATAACCACAAATAGATGATGGCAAAAGAGAAGACTTTCCAGAGCTCGTGGGTGAATTTCATTTGCAGGAAACCCACCGGTCTTAACTTCCTGCAGAAACCACACTACAAAGTAAGATCCATATGAATCACTTAGTTGATTAGTTAATTAATTCAACCAAGGATAATTTAACATTAATAAAATAATCAATTCATTCCTTTAGATACATTTAATAGACATTATATATCAGTGAACACTGGTTATTTCATTCTAGGAAAGTCTGTATATCTTGATGCAGCTACATTGTGCAGTGTGCTGCAACAAAACTATTCAGAAGACACACACTGAATTTCCGTCAATCAAAACTTGTTGGATTGATAAAATAAAAAATTAAAATGAAAAGTAAATACAGAAACTATACAGAAGTTATGTACATGCAGAATTATGCAAGTATGGGTTTGTCTCAGTAAACAAAAGAATCACTGAACTGTTAACATGTTACAATCATGATGAAACGTCTTTACGTGCTATCAATGCAGAATGAAATTCAGGTACGCTGAGATCAACCCTAAGCTCCTCCCAAAACTTAGAGTAGTGTGCTCTTAGCAGCTTAATGCACTGAGAAGTCCCGGTAGGAAATGGATAAAAGGAAAGCGTACTTGGTTTAAGCTTTCCCAGGGGGTGAGTACAGCCTGGAAAAGCATTTGTCCTCAGCAGATTCAGTTTGCAGGCCTCACAAACCACAGCAAACAGAGCAGAGCTCGAACAGACGACAGAAAACACAGCTTCCATACTCCAGTGTGTCTGCCTGTGAGGGTCAAGGAAATAAATCCAGCTTGAGCAACTTGCATATCAATATTTCTACTTAGTTTGGGACATGTTCAGAGTTTGGAGACTTAACTCTAAAAGATACAGCAATATTTACACTGAGGAATATGGACAAGTTCATATCTCAGTGTTCAATTTTTCTTGATTAGAAAGCAGTTTTTCTATTTCAGTAGTTCCTAGACCACTTGATTTTAAACACAAGCACATACATGTAAAGAAATCTAAAGAAATTGATAGAAAATGCTGACTGAAGAAAGAATTAACTTTTTTTTTCTCAGACTACCTCCTACAGGTATTCTCAGTAAACTGTGTTTACACAGTGTGAAAGCCACTTTGGATTAAGACGCTCGTCTTATGTCCTCTGTGCAAAAATAAAAGCAAAAAACTTTGTTAAACTGTGATTACAATAAACTCTCGGCCCATAGCACTTTAGTCTGGAGCTCTGTCTGAGGTCTGAATAATGATGTGCACAATTTCAGTATTAAATCTTCCATAGTGAAAAAGACCTCTCATTGACAGATTGGTTTATTTCATTTTAATGTTTAATGGTTTCCTACATTACCCACAATGCTGTTTATCTTCACACTGGCATGTTCAGCCTAATATGAGGAGAATGTAGTGGCTTCAGCATGTGTAGTAAGGATCTCTCGTCATCTTACTGTCTCGTGTGAAAGCCACCATTAGGCATAAGGTGTCCATTTTAAATCGGAGTCCCCAGCCTCTTGCTTGGGCTTGTTCCCTTAATAATTTAGAAGCTGTGAGAGGTGCATTATGGGTTTGATGTAAATGCAGTATGAGTGGAACTCAGGACTGAGACAGACATGCAAATTGATATGATAATAGGGTTCGAGGAAGGGGGACAGAAGCAACAACTGATAATTAAGAGATGAATAAGTGATGCAGGTAAAACTGTTTGTGGGAGAGGAGTAACACACTGCTCAGGCATGATGGGATGTGAGGTGGGAGAGGAGAAACACACTATTCATGGATGATGGGATGCTGGGATGTTGCTACACTCACAGGACCAGAACTCTGGTACAGATTCACGTGTCAGTAACTAACTTACTATAATAGAAGCAGTTATTAAAGAAAAAAATTCTAAAAAACTTTTCAAACTGTTACATAAGCTGCATCACGCATGGCATATATACACTATGCACTATGTACTCTACTGTCTAGTGTATGAATTTTAGATGGGTCGTATCATCTCAAAATGGAATACTAAAGTTACATTTTTTACTAACTGGAAGTATAAGCCGTTTCCCAGTCGACGGCATGTGACATTAAAGACATGTTATGTGAAGTATGAAAAATAAATCACACAATGTGGGCTATTTAAAAGACAATTTTAAGATGATTTGATGAGTATTGTTGACTATCTTGAAATTTTTTCTCACCCAGTATGAGTGCCTGGAAGCCCCGCCCCTTTTTGTATCTTACATTCTGTATGCAACATTCTGGTAACAAACATCAAGGGGTCTCATCTGCATGGGGTCTTCAAGTCAGGTGGAAGAGAGATGTGAAATGCTGCTGTTTCTGGAAAGGCATTCTTCTACATTGATGTGCCTGGGGTGACTTTTTTAATAGTGTCTCTATCAGCAAGAATGAGTCACATTACAGGTTTTGGATGCACACAAAGTTTACACACCCTTGCAGAGCCCCTTGTTGAGCTGCTTGCATCATGTGCGTTGGCTTGTGTAGAGAACGTATTGAGCCTAAGTCTAAAATTCTTCCAATTTTTTTTTCAAGAAACTTTATAAAGTGTTAGGCTGTGGAAAATATATTTTTGGCATTTTTAGGACCAGCGATTTAGTAATATTGTCAAAAGTGGATTATCAAGAGGTGTTGATAGGTGTGTAGAGATATTCAATCATATTCTTACACACATTCACCCCTGGGGAGACTCTTGTTAATTTTCTGCTCTCTTTTACTGCAGCTTTTGTTTTTCTTGCACACACACACAAATCAGTGTATAAATCCACACAGCATATGGTAGACATATCTGACAAAAACAATAAAATAGTCCCATAACTGACCATACATGATAAAAACACACAACAAGATCCATCAGAAAGATTTGTACAGGAATAGAACAGGACATTTAGGCTTTATTAGTGATGGAAATATTAACAGATTTTGGATCTGAGTGGAGGTGGAATAGGGATTTTTTCATGCCACATCGCTGTTGCACTCTCATTTATTCCTAGACATGAAAACAGCAGCTGGAAAGGAGAGAAAATAACTTTCTTACCCATAACCAAATGAACAGTAGACTAGCATTATATCACTAACTTACTTTTATGAAAATAAGGCATTTTTATTTATTCCACTTACTCTATACAATTGTAAAGAGGTAGAGGAGCGAGTGCAGGCAGGTTGGAATGGGTGGAGAAAGGTGTCGGGAGTTCTGTGTGATAGGAAAATATCAGCGAGAATCAAGGGGAAGGTGTACAGGACAGTGGTGAGACCGGCCATGCTGTATGGTTTAGAGACAGTGTCACTGAGGAAGAGACAGGAGTCAGAGCTAGAGGTAGCAGAGCTGAAGATGTTGAGGTTCTCTTTGGGAGTAACAAGATTGGACAGGATTAGGAATGAGTACATCAGAGGGACAGCTCATGTTGGACGTTTGGGGGACAAAGTTAGGGAGGCCAGATTAAGATGGTTTGGACATGTTCAGAGGAGGGAGAGTGAGTATATTGGTAGGAGAATGTTGGACATGGAGCTGCCAGGCAGGAGACAAAGAGGAAGGCCAAAGAGGAGGTATATGGATGGAATAAATGAGGGTATGAAGCTAGTGGGTGCAAGTGTTGAGGATGCAGACGATAGGGCTAGTTGGAGAGAGATGATTCGCTGTGGCGATCCCTGAAGGGAAAAGCCAAAAGAAGAAGAAGAAGAAGACTCTATACAATTGTAATTATACACTCAGAAAAAACAGTGTTTCTCAGTGCCAATTTGGATGGTTAATGGATGGGTTCCAGGTAAAATTGCTTCATGTTATCACTCACTTTAGCAGGGAAAAGCTGTATTATAGAACCTAAAGTATTTAAAATTGTTGAAAACAAAGTTCAAAGACAATTGTATGATGTTGTGATGAGTGTCTTCGTCGGCCATCTTGGAATTTTTTTTCATACAGCATCATTGCCTGGTAGCACCGCCCCTTTTCTGCTATGTAAGCAAAATCTGCTACATAGTTCCATATGGAACCCAAACAACACTTTACACTCTTAGAGAAAAAAAGTTCACTGTCATATATATATATATATTCATTCATTGTCTACCGCTTATCTGATCTATTCTCGGGTCACGGGGAGCCTGTGCCTATCTCAGGCATCATTGGGCATCAAGGCAGGATACACCCTGGACGGAGTGCCAATCCATCACAGGGCACACACACACTCTCTTTCACTCACGCAATCACACACTACGGACAATTTAGAGATGCCAATCAACCTACAATGCATGTCTTTGGACCGGGGGAGGAAACCAGAGTACCCGGAGGGAACCCCCGAGGCACGGGAGAACATGCAAACTCCACACACACAGTTTGCAGCCAAGTGTGAAGTGGCTGGGATGAGGTTCAGCACCTCCAAATCTGAGGCCATGGTTCTCAACCGGAAAAAGCTGCCTTGCCCCCTCCAGGTTCTTCCCCACCGGGAAGAGACCCCGGGGAAGACAGAGGACACGCTGGAGGGACTATGTCTCTCGGCTGACCAGGGAACGCCTCGGAATCCCCCCAGAAGAGCTGGAGGAAGTGTCTAGGGTGAGAGAAATCTGGACATCCCTGCTTATACTGCTGCCCCTGCGGCCCAGATAAGCGGAAGTCAGTGAATGAAAGAATGAATATATATATATATATATATATATATATATATATATATATATATATATATATATATATATATATATATATATATATATACAGTGGTGTGAAAAAGTGTTGGCCCCCTTCCTGATTTCTTATTTTTTTGCATGTTTGTCACACTTTAATGTTTCAGATAATCAAACACATTTAAATATTAGTCAAAGATAACACAAGTAAACACATCATGCAGTTTTTAAATGAAGGTTTTTATTATTAAGGGAAAACAAAATCCAAAACTACATGGCCCTGTGTGAAAAAGTGTTTGCCCCCTAAGCCTAATAACTGGTTGGTCCACCCTTAGCAGCAACAACTGCAATCAAGCGTTTTCCATAACTTGCACTGAGTCTGTTACAGCGCTGTGGAGGAATTTTGGCTCACTCATCTTTGCAGAATTGTTGTAATTCAGCCACATTGGAGGGTTTTCGAGCATGAACCACCTTTTTAAGGTCATGCCACAGCATCTCAATCGGAGGACTTTGACTAGGCCACTCCAAAGTCTTCATTTTGTTTTTCTTCAGCCATTCAGAGGTGGACTTGCTGGTGTGTTTTGGATCATTGTCCTGCTGCAGAACCCAAGTTTACTTCAGCTTGAGGTCACAAACAGATGGCTGGACATTCTCCTTCAGGATTTTTTGGTAGACAGCAGAATTCATGGTTCCATTTATCACAGCAAATCTTCCAGGTCCTGAAGCAGCAAAACAGCCCCAGACCATCACACTACCACCACCATATTTTACTGTTGGTGTGATGTTCTTTTTCTGAAATGTGGTGTTACTTTTACACCAGACGTAATGGGACACAGACCTTCCAAAAAGTTCCATTTTTGTCTCGTCAGTCCACAGAGTATTTTCCCAAAAGTCTTGGGGATCATCAAGATGTTTTCTGGCAAAACTGAGATGAGCCTTTATGTTCTTTTTGCTCAGCAGCAGTTTTCGTCTTGGAACTCTGCCATGCAAACCACTTTTGCCCAGTCTCTTTCTTATGGTGGAGTCATGAACACTCACCTTAACTGAGGCAAGTGAGGCCTGCAGTTCTTTGGATGTTGTTGTGGGGTCTTTTGTGACCTCCTGGATGAGTTGTCGCCACACTCTTGGGGTAATTTTGCTCGGCCGGCCACTCCTGGGAAGGTTCTCCACTGTTCCATGTTTTCTCCATTTGTAGATAATGGTTCTCACTGTGGTTCGCGACAGTCCCAAAGCTTTAGAGATGGCTTTATAACCTTTTCCAGACTGATAGATCTCAATTACTTTCTTTCTCATTTGTTTTTGAATTTCTGTGGATCTCGGCATGATGTCTAGCTTTTGAGGATCTTTTGGTCTACTTCACTTTGTCAGGCAGGTCCTATTTAAGTGAGTTCTTGATTGCGAACAGGTGTGGCAGTAATCAGGCCTGGGTGTGGCTAGAGAAATTGAACTCAGGTGTGATAAACCACAGTTAAGTTATGTTTTAACAGGGGGGGCAAACACTTTTTCACACAGGGCCATGTAGTTTTGGATTTTGTTTTCCCTTAATAATAAAAACCTTCATTTAAAAACTGCATGATGTGTTTACTTGTGTTATCTTTGACTAATATTTAAATGTGTTTGATTATCTGAAACATTAAAGTGTGACAAACATGCAAAAAAATAAGAAATCAGGAAGGGGGCCAACACTTTTTCACACCACTATATATATATATATATATATATTGACATAGATAGATAGATAGATAGATAGATAGATAGATAGATAGATAGATAGATAGATAGATAGATAGATAGATAGATAGATAGGTTTTTTTTTACATATCTCTAAACAAAAGTTTAGGCTAAAAAGTTTCACAAACTCTACTTTATGCATGGATTTAAATTTTCTGCTATATTTTGTAATTTATATTTTGTCTTTTACATTGGTTGGTTGCATAGTAAAATAACTTTTGCACTCAGTATACTGTACTCATTTTTTGTATGATTATTATTACTATTATCATAAGACAAAAGTACTCAAAACAAACAAAAGGCCACAGTTCAATCCAGTAAAAATAGTAGAATGTATAGGCTATACTTCTTCCTGTCTCACTTAGCTTGATCTTTTTGTATCAGAGCAATTTCCACATGAATAAAATTCTTGTTACCTGCTAGAAACAAATGCAGGCTAAATTCAGAAAAGAAAACACAATTGACTGATAATAATTACAATATTATAAATTCATAACTCATGATTTCAGCCCAACTAAACAATGCAGCATTATGGATATTTTTGAATTCACAATTTTAATTTACATTTTTATTTATTTAAATTTTACATTTACATTTATTCATTTATATATTCATTTAGCCATTTAGATTTTGTTTGCATAGCAACCAAAAGTATAAAGATATCATTTCAAGACATATCAAGACATCTTTTCACATGCTACAAAAACTCCTGTAGGGTTCTCTATAGAACTTTTTACAGTTTCTAAATATGAATCATCTGATAGAAAAAACCCTTTAAGGATCTTTACAAAACTAAGATCATAGTGTTATGGATTTGTTTCTGGATTAAAATCTTTGTTAAATTGAACCTTCTCTTGAAAACTCCTCTTGAAAAGATTTCTTGGGCGTAAGAAAGACTAACTCAGTTGTAGGGCTCTACATAGAACCTTAAAAAGTTCCCTGAGACAGACAAACCACAAACCCATCTAAATATGCGCTTTTTCCTTTGGAATGCTGCGCTATCTCAGTTTGTGTGAATGATGGCTATAATAAGTAAAAGTGTGTATTTTTTACTGCAAAGCTGCCATCATCCTGCAGTTTATTGCGCTGTTTTATTCACCTGCGTATGGCTCTGTAGTCCTTCTGTTGTGTCCTCACACTGCAGGTGTTCCAGCGTGTGAAAAAGCGCCCCAGCCCTGACAGAGCTAATGTAGCATTCAACATCAGCTTCGTGCTCTTTCTCTCTCTCCATCTCTTTCTCCCTCTCTACCTCCCTCCATCGAGCAGACAGATGTAGAGAGAGAGAGAGAGAGAGAGCAAGAGAGATGCGGAGGAGAGAGAAAAAAAAGTCCGGATCTGCATAAAAACTGTTCAAGTGCGTAAAGTGGCCCCATCTGGATGGCATCGAACAGAAATGAAGTTGTACAAAACCATTCCGTTGATAATAAAGCTAATTTTTATGGCTCTGACAAGTATGTAATTATGTTCAGTGGCGCTTTTCAGATTTTATCACAGTCAATAAAGCGCGCTGGTAATTTCATTCCCATTTGACATATTTACATGGCAACATTTGACTGCAGGAATTACTAACCCTGAAAGACTTGATAGATATGTTCTAATGATCTGTGACCTCTCATCTGTTTCCTGTCTCTCCCAGCAGAGCAGCGCTTCCTGTTTGACCTCTGGCCACATGGTGTGCAGAATAACCAACATCTGGGTGCAGGTAAGTCACCTAACCTCTCTCAGCCAATGAGTGGTGAGAGGAAGTCTTTTAGAAATGCAGGACTATCAGTTTTGGTCCATCTAAGTTGTCAGCCCCAGTGGCCATGTTGGTTTCTTCCTCTTTCTCTCTGCAACATTAGCACTAGCTCATTGACCTCCACCTGGGGTAGGTACCCCAAGGGTTGATGGCAGTGTGGAGACTTCTTCGGCGTATGCCGTGTATGTGTGTACAAAGTGTGCAAGATCATCTTGCAGCTCACCGCTGAGAGGCAGGGGAAGGTGCCTGCCGTTAAAAGACCATCAAAAGCAGCAGTAATTACGCAGGAAATTGGCAGTGAAATTGAAAAACTTTGACCGGTGTGCCACTTCCTGTCTGTCTCCTCTTTTTGCGAGATCCCTCTTCTGTGACAATCGCATTTGAAGGTGCTGAGAAAGACACAGTTGGACTGCAGAGTGCCGCACAGCAAGGTGTATTTCACACCCTGCTGACACGAGTCACTCTTTTTCTTTTTTTTCTCAACGCTTATTCATTATTGCGTTCCATCGCTTTTCCATTTGGTCCTGATGGATATTTCCAATATTTGCCAAACTGAGCATTTGCCAGGTCTCACGTCCAAGTTTCAAATGGCTGACTGGAAAAAAGATTTGAACAGACATCATCATCATCATCATCATCATCATCATCATCATCATCATCATCATCCTGCTCTCTGCGTTATGATCATTTAGGCCATGTCTGAACACACACACACAGACAAAATGCAATGTTAATTTTTACACCAGCACAATATTTGTCTGATCTCAGTGTTGTCCACTCAAGCATAGTTTATGTGCATTATGTCTGTCATATCCAGGGACACTTAGGCCAGCTAAGTAATGCAGCATGTCAATAATAATGAAGCAATGACGTTCTTAGGAACGTGCACGCTCTCGCAGACAGCCATTGTTCTAATGACCTAACGTCCATCTCCATAATCAGCCAGAAGCCCCACACCGCCCTGCCCCGGCCGCCGCTCTTCCGCACTTGACTGATTGATTGAATATGAAATAATGAGGGGTTTCTGATGCTCATCTAAAATTCCTCACAGAGGAAAGGGAAAAAAAAATCAAATGGAAATTTTATGCAATGAGATGGATTAATGGAATTCGTCACGCATTTTTAAGTCTTAATGTACAGCAATAAGCCCCATAGGTTGTCGTAGAGAGATGGAGAGTTGTAGCTGTTTATGGGCCATTTCGGTGCATTACTGTCAATGTGATAGACGCCATGCAATATTTTCGCTCCACTACAATTGAGCTTAAGTTTAGAGGAAGGTCCACTCGGTCCTGTCACTGCAGCTCGTGCAGAGATCACTCTTATCCGGTTCACTTCATTTGGACAGATTCGTCTGATGCACGATAACCTTAACCACAGTCCACAATGTCAGACACACTGCCCTGCACTGGAATATCGATTTCTTTAACTAATTAATTTATGAACAAATTTCTCATCACTATACTTTTATTAAATAGATGATAGTGTTGTAATTAATATCTCTTGCTGCCTGCTATAGTGCTAAGCTGCAGGTTTGTACAATATATAGGCTAATTGTGCACTTTGGCTATGTGAAAGAAAAAAAAACAAAAAAAAAACCAAAAACTGCATTAAGGTGATCATGCAGTGCCAAATGGCTCACAGTACACTCATTGTCTGAGAAAATAACTCGGAAGGAACGTTCCTCAGCATATCAGCAAAGCCAAAATGCCTCTGTCATTGGAGCTTTTGTTTTTCTGTTGACGGTAAGTGATATTTACAGATTGTGGCAAATAAAATAGCATATTAGAAGCCCAATTAACATTTTGCTAGCCCAAGGCTGTGTGGGGCCCAGCTGGTTGGCTGCTGCAGTGTGCACGTGTGTGTGTGTGTGTGTGTGTGTGTGTGTGTGTGTGTTTGTGTGTGTGTTGGATTTAACATGAGCACACAGACAGTCTGATCATGTGATCAGCCTTCTTGTTAATCTGCCCGCATTCATTTTAATCTCATTTAAGGCACCCTATCAGCAATTAAATCATCAGAGCTGAAATAATATTGTTTTGATTTGGCAAATAGCACGCAGTTTGTGAAACACCAGACATCTTTTTATGGTGACCGAAAACAGCACAACATGCCAATAATTAGCAGGAATTAAGAAAACAGAGCTCATAGAAATTCAAGCGAGCCCATTAAAGCGTGGTGATAAAAAGGAGTCCTCGTCTGATTTTTTTTTCTTCCTCTTCTTGCATAATTTTGTCCACAATTACAGCTAATGCGCATTTTTGCATCTACCTTCATCTCTCCATCTTTCTTTTATCTATTCTCTTTCCCCCTTAATCCTCATCATGTCTGGCAGGGCCATCGGTACTTACATTTAAATATGCATGGCTTTTGCGTGTATAATTAGCATGCTTTTCTTCTCGGGATCTTTATGAAATGTGTACACACAAGTCTACGATTTCAAACCAAGTCTTCTCATTTGAAATGTTTATGCAGAGGATACAGATTGTTCGGACTTTTAATATATAATATATAATGAATAATATATGAATATGTAAACACACGCACTATATACAGTATGTGCGTGTATCACTGCACACTGTTTCACCCAGATGAGGATGGATTATCTTTTGTGTCTGGTTTCTCTCGAGGTTTCTTCATCATAGAGTATCAAGGAGTTTTTCCTCTTCCTCCTCCTCCTCATCATCATTATCATCACCACCTCTGGCTTGTTCGTTAGGGATAAATTTAAACATTTCAAATTTCTATCCTGAATTTGTACATCTCTGTAAAGACAATGTCCATCGTTAAAAAGTGATATACAAATAAAATTGAATTAAATATCTGGCCAGATGAAGATGGGAAGATAATCTGGTGAGGTTTCTCATAATTTTGGGGAGTTTTTAAGCGCCATGGCTGACAGAAGAGGAACCTGACGTAATCTTCCTCTCTTGTAGCGCATCAGCCTAACATTTAGCGTTTGTGCAATGCTTTTCTGCTCACCACGTTTGTTAAGAGTGTTTATTTAAGCATCAGCTCAAACCACATTCAGGTGACCTCTGACCTCTCACATCATCAAGGCATTCACCATCCACATAACTGATCTTTTACTTCATTCTGTTTTTCTTTTTATTTATTTTCCTGATGTCTTTGCATTATTCTCTGTAAATATTCTGTTTTGTAAGAAAATCCCAGAAGAGCTGCAGTTTTTGAACTACTCAGACCCTATAGCATTAATATACTGTATATATGCCTCTTTTATATATAAATATATCACTGGAATTCGATGAAATTCATGTGAAATAATGTTTCTTTTGAACTCTTTTGTGGTTGGTTTAATGGTTTACTGGTTCAACAGTGACAGACCTTGTTGTGACATGGTGGTGAAAGCAAGCAAAATGCAAATGGCCTCTGCGCATCTAATGTTTCTCACTTCACTGATTCCTGAAATTCAGAAACTCTTTTACAACTCTAATTAGTGCCTGCACTTCCATCCAAACGGAAGGAAGAAGAGAGTGAAATCCAAAGGGGTTCAAATGTACTTTTTTTTTTTTTTGTTGTTTCTTTTTCTGTCATGTTCAAAGGAGACAGAAGCGAATCCTTGCTATTTGCTTAAGGACCAGTCAGGAGTGGAAAGCTCAGCTCGACCAATTAATATATATTTCTTATGACTTTTCCTCTTTCCTTTTTAATGATACTCACAGTCGCTGAAAAATAATTCAAATATACTTCTTAATTTTTGTGAATATGACAATTCTGGTATTTACATATCTGAAAGCTACTTGTCAAGATGTGGAATATTTTTACCTTTAAAACACACACACACACACACAGTCAATTCCATACATTTTCAAGGCTCTAACTGCTTTTGTTTCTAAATGTCAGTAGACATAATTAAAAAGATTATCATAATTATGCTGCCTCCAGCGATGGCCGTCAGAGCCATTGGATGTGAACCGGAGTGTTGGAATAACAAGAAAATCCTCAGCGGCCAATAAAAACGGTTCCTCTCCCCCCGTATTCATCTCCATCATGTTACTCTGATATGGTACAGGATCATTTTTCTGTCCTCAACCAACATTTGTATGTCCTTCAGGAACCGTACTGTTTTAAATATGGCTTTCTTAAATCTTCTGGGACAGCCTCGCTTCAGTTGCCTCTCCCCCGTCTCCAGCCCCATTATCATTCTCCGATTTAAAGCAGGCCTGAGGGAGCACCTGTTTATAAGAGTGCAGAGTCGAGGGAACCTGTTAACTTTAACTGCTCTGCTGCTGCAAAGCCAACCCTAATGAAGTCATGGAACTGCTTCTCGCACGCTGACGCTGGGAGTGGGAAACAAGAAAACTTCACGCCAGCATGCACGCGAAGACGCTTGTTCATATTTCCTTCGCTTTCTGTTACAAAGAAAAAGATTTCTTTTTCTTTCCGTGTGTTGTATGCAATATTTTCTGTGGTCAGCTCAGCGATTTCACATGTGAAAACCAGGCACTTGGGAACATCCTTAATAGTTTTGAGTGTTCCTGGACATTTTTTGTTAAAACTTTGAAGATTTTCATGTCTGAGCAAAACACAGACAGAGTCCTTATGCAGCGTGTGCATTTGTTGTGATTTTCGCAGACGCGACCTCATTAGCTAAAGTACAGCTCAACTGTGCTCAAATTGCAGGAAAGTAGTCACATCTGTGCTTTGCACAAGGTTTTTTAGCCTGCTGCAAGCTCTTCTCACAATGGGCCACCTTCCTGCCAACACTCAGGCCCTTCACCGTAGCCCAATGATAAGTGTGGTGTTGTTGCAAAAGTAAAACTAATTCTGCCTTCAGTGGCGTGAGCTATAGTTGGGCTGGGAAGCTTTATTGTGGCTGGCAAGGTGATAAGGGAGAGTAATTGTATATTATACTGTCCCTGACCATCTGCCTGCACGCTGCCTGGGAGCTTCATCGATCATCGTACAGCCACGTTTTTACAGAGCAAGAGAGAGAGGCAGAATGTGTATACAGGTACATATCTTGCAGCCTGTCCCTGTGGCTGACCTATGGGCCCATTTGTGAGTGTGTGTGTGTGTGTGTGTGTGTGTGTGTGTGTGTGTGTGTGTGTGTGTGTGTGTGTGAAAACTGTATGTATCCTCCCATACATCCAGTGTCCCACTCAGCTCTAGCAGCTATATCTATAGTGCTTCTATTTTCTCAGTTTGTCTTTCTATAAAGCTTCTGATGTCTATTTCCAAAAGTAAACTTTTAATTTAAACTGCTGGCAGATCGAAACCCAATACAACTCTTACACTTGATGCCGAAGTATACAGGGTCAGGTCCGTAACTCTGAGACTGCTAACAAAATTTCTTCCATTTTGCATTATTTTCCATTTTGATATATATTTTTTTATTAATAGTAGTGAAAATATCTAGATGAATTTCAGACTTTATTAGTATTTGGTTGCACACTGCTTTTGCTTTCATCAAAGTGTGCGCTCCAGTCAGCATGAGCTCCACAAGTTTGTCTGAAATCTGACGATTCATGGCAGATCAAATCCATCGGCATGCTGTTAGAGCTTTAGTGAAAGAGACTCAAAAGACTTTTTGTATCAAGAAGTTAACACAATATCATAAATTGGATTACAATAAATCAGTTGCGACCTAGAAATAGTGCAGAATCTTGAATATTGTGATTTTAAGATATAGGACATTTTCTATCTTTGTTTTATATTTTTTCAAAATTCTAACATTTATTTCTAGTTTTAACTAAAAAATAAATAATAAAAAAATAAACCTCCAGACATTTTGCACCCGAAGTAGAGTACGTTGCACATCTTCTTAATTAAAAGTGAAATCCACAAGAGGGCAGGTGTGAGACAAATCATGTTAGCGATGTCCCACTACGTTTTCTGTCAAATATTAATTTCTGTAGAGTTGCACTAGGACAAACTACAAATCTGGGTAATTTTACACAAACTGTAATATCTCCTTCTGAAAATTCCACCGTTCAGCTTGTTCAGAAAGTCACAGCCTGCTTTTTTCCCAGGAAAGAAAAAGACATGACTCAAGCTACACTGGCAGCCTGTTAGGTTTTGCATTGACTACAATGTCCTGCTTTTGATATTTAAAGCTCTGAATGGTAAAAACTCTGATGATTTCCTGAAACAATGTATGTTCTATTGCTTGAGCTACGAATCAGTGTCAGCAAAGCCTGTGGAATTGTTGAACCTTTGAACTCTAGATTAATATCTCAACATGATGAACAATAGCTTTACAGCTGTTTTTCAGTCAAGAATGAAATTGTTTAACTTGACCTTTTATTAGTTCCATCCATCCAGCCATACCTTCATCCATCCATCCATCCATCCATCCATCCCTTCATACCTCCATCAGTCCATCCATCAGTCCATCCGTCCACCTGTCTATACCTCCATCCATCCATCCATTCATCCGTCCGTCTGTCTGTCTGTCCATCCTTCCATCCATCCCTCAATTTTCATGCTTATCCTAAGCAGGGTCATGAGGAACCTGGAGTCTATTCCAGGGGACTCGGAGCACAAGGTTTGAGACACCCTGGTCAGAGTGCCAACCGATCTCACGCACACCAATTCACTCACTATGGACAATTTATTGATGTTAATCAGACTACCACACACGTCTATGGACTGGAAGAGGCGCAGATAACCCAGAGGAAACCCCTGAAGCACAGGAAAATTCCATACACCCAGGGTGTCGGTAGTAATCAAACTCCCAACCCCAGAGGTGAGAGGCAAACATGCTAACCCAACAGCCATTTTATTAGTTCTTGTGGCTTAAAAGAATTTTTCATGATTCATAGTAATTTACAGTTAATACATTAGTAATTCACATTAGTTTTTTATCTTAAGCGTTTCCTCAAGCAGTGTGTGAAGCAAAATGGAAGGTAGCTTCCTTCAAGCCTTTCAACATCCGGTATTCTGTCTCATAAGTCAGAATGTTTGAAGGCAACGCTTTAACATCTATATGAGAACACCCATTGGAAACAGCTTGAGACACACTCGACCAAACCATGCATAGTTTTAAGTGAGACATCTTTACAAAGATGGTGCTAAAAAACACAGCAGATACCCTGCTGTGGTGTATGTATGTATAATACGCCTACAAGGCAAGAAGGACGGCAAGCTTTTCATGCCTGGTAATTAGTGACATCAAACACTCAGCCACTCCGGCAGTGCAAAAGCAGTCAAGCACTGCACTGCACTTCATACAGCAGCCGAGTCAACTATCAGGGAAGAAAGCACGAACATGCTACACTAAGCTAATTAAGCGCTCCTGAGTAGAAACAGGGCCCGGTCTTGTGACCAGAGGCCTTTAATTGCAAATGCGTGATCTGCGTTCTTGCTTTTTCCGAGGCATCGGTGTGGAAACGGAGGAGAGTTTGATGAAGATGTTGCTGTTTGGAGTGCAGTAATGAGGAAAGTGCTGCAGTAAAGGAAAACAGGGCGAGAAGCTTTGCTGAATTTGGGCTCTACTTTTATTCCATATTGCACAATAATATCTTTCACACATATGCATTTATCATATCCTATGATAAGTCTTTATTTTGATGAAGAAAACTGTTTCTGGTCCTCATTCTTATTTTCCTGTAACACTGTTGTATTTTACTGCTTACACAGATTCTCATGATTTTTTCCTTGCCTGGTTTTTGATTTTGATTCTGTTTCATTTACTCTTGTTTGTATAAATCCTGTCTGCTTTTCTGTTTTATGGTTAAGATTATTGGCGTGCCTCATGGTTGTGGTTGCCTGTGCTCAATAAATTCAGCACTGCTCTTGCATCCAAAACTGTTGACACACTGAATACTTGGGCCAAGTTTTAAAATAACCCCAAGTTTCAACCTTATTACTGGAATGTCTACTGTTTTCCATGTCTAGAGCCACATTCATGAATATATATATAATATATACAAATATTTGTGGTGGTTGTATTCATAATTTGACAAACAAACTCATCCGATTTTTCTTTACAAAGCAGCATACCTGTTGTGTTCATATTAATGTAATGTGGTTTTGTTTACAGCATATTATTGTGTCTGAACACAACTTGAACCCAAGTTTGAACCCAGTTGTGTCTTTGTCTAATTGTGAAGTCGTATTTTGCACTGTATGATTGCACACTGTATCATGTAAGAGTGTGTACATGTTCCAGTGTTGCCTGTCAATCTCAAATCTTACTTGGTACACAAACATCCATTCATTTTCTGTACCGCCTTCTTACACAAGGTCACAGGGAACCTGGAGTCCATCTCAGCACAATCACACTCATTCATACACACTATGGACAATTTAGAGAAGCAGAAGGAAACCCCTGAAGCATGGCAGAGGTCTGAATCGAACCCTCAACCCTGAGGTTATGAGGTAAACATGCTAACCACTAAGCATCTGTGCCACCAGGTCTTTTGATAAAAGAAAATCAACACAAAGATTTTGAGGCCAGAAGTATTCTTGAAATATTGTAAACTCCTGATTGTACCACGTGGACAAGAAAAAAATGACGTCTTTATGTAATCGGCTCTTTTATTATGCAGTGACGTGATTTAATAATGGTCAGTAGTTATGGCTAATGATGAACAGCTTTGACGTTAACAGTTTCATTCCTGTCCAGCATCGTGTGCTGCTCTGTATTTTGATGTCCTAAAGTACCGCAGCATCATCCTCACCATCCTCTCTATCCTCTGTCGAGCTTCCCATGAGAAAAGTTCTCTCCGCGTTTCAAAGTTCTCACCCTGAAAAAGAAAAGAAAAGACAGGATAACAGGATGGACGCTGAATTAACCTGCGTATGATTGCTGGTTGTCAGAATAAGAGCGAGACTCCTGTAGAGAGGTAATGATTTCTGATGGGCGCTCTTCACTCCGTAGTGCTTTGAAAGCCGTAGATCAAACGAGTGCGTTCCCGTCAGCTCTTAAGCACGTGGCTCTTGGGCAAGGCGAGACCCTGATTGACAGGGAGAGACTGAGCTTTTTTAATTTTCCTCATATCGTTCTGAATTAAACCTCCACCTGGGATGAAAGACTCACCGACATGCGAAAATGGACTCAGCACTC
The DNA here is from genome assembly GCA_033459395.1 of Hemibagrus guttatus. Taxonomy (NCBI): domain Eukaryota; kingdom Metazoa; phylum Chordata; class Actinopteri; order Siluriformes; family Bagridae; genus Hemibagrus; species Hemibagrus guttatus. Next base: position 6,806,388 of record JAUCMX010000024.1, read on the forward strand.
AGAAATTATAGGGTGGGATGGTGGTGGTGGTGTGGGGTGGAGGAGGTGGAGAAGAAGTGTGTGTGTTATGGGTTTGGGGTGTGTGGGGGGGTGAAACTCTGATTAGAAATGATGAGAATCAAATTAATTCTGGATCTCCGATATTGCTGAGGGCTCAGCATTTTGAAAGATAAAATAGTGATGACAATTGTCTTTTTTGGCGAGTTCTTCTGTCAGGCGGAGATTGAAAGCAATTCCATTCTGTGCACACTTCAATCCGGTAAGGACATGCTGTTCTGCCGCTCACCTAGCGTGAATTTGATGACCTCTCAAATTTTTAATTGAGAAACATTGTTGTGCCTATGGCCACACTGTCACGAAAAAAGCCCCTCGATATCCTGCTCATATTATCTTAGTTGCAGGTTGATGGGAATTGTAATATGTTTACATAAAACAAGACATTCATCAAGCTGTTTGTGTATCCACCCCTACGGAAGAGCTTGTTTTTAATGCATAATATGGTAATTATCGGTGTGCAATAACAATAATGAGCTGCAGAGACCAGTTTCAAAGGCAGAATGCCATTTATTCAGTCTCTCTGCATTAGACTACAAGGGCCTATATGGATATAATGTAAAATAATTAAAGGCGGAAAGTGAATGTGACACGGTGAGGCTGTTGTCATTGAGGATGTGTTAATAAATGTGCCAGTGCTTTAGCTGCTCGCCTCGTTTTATGAGACAAGGGGCATTAAACCTTGCGTTGTAAACAGGGGTGGTAATCACAAAAAGAGCTTGTAAAGACAAACCATCAGGAGCAGTTTGGCAAAGGACAGAGTGGAGATTAATATCACCTTACAAATAGGTGATGAAAGCAACATTAAAATAGATGCATTTCTGTAGCCGAGGTTTCCGATAGTTCTGATAATTCACCAGTTGCAAATACCGTTATACTAACCAGCAGCTACTAGCATCCATTTAGAGCTAAGAGAAAATACATGTATGCCATACCACAGCTCTGATCACACATCATGGATTTCTCTGACAGTAGTGCTGAATGTAGTTGAAATCACAGCTTTGTATGTGTGACTCCAGTTTTGAAGGTGACTCCAGTGTCAGGGCTGTGAAACTATCAGGAGGTTTTCCACCGCGGGAAAGTCTTCAGGATTTTGTGCTTTTTTCTAGTTGCTTGATTACAAGCTCTGGCATTTTTTTTCATTTAAGTACTTCAAGACAGAATAAAAGCTAACATATGTAATAACAGGAACCAACTTGTCTTGCGTATGTTTCACAGTATTAAATATAGATCGGATCAGCTTTACCTTTATTAACCCCCCATAGGGGAAACTCAAGTTGACAAAGCATATATATACACACACATGCAATATTTTTGGTATTTATATACATGTTCAATATCTGTGGAATGACAAATAACTGTTGAATGTGTGTATGTATGTGTGTGTGTGTGTGTGTGTGTGTGTGTGTGTGTGTGTGTGTGTGTGTTTGTGAGACTCAGTGGAGTACTGGGTGTTGTTGTATTGTGGAATGTGAGAGCTGATGGTATGAAAGAGCCCCCAAGATGTTTTGAAGCAAGTAGCTGTATGAATCTGTTCTCCTGCCCCGCCTCAGCTCCAGAGAAGGATTATCCATGATTGAAACACCTGAGACAAGCTGTTGTTGGAAACTAATCAAGAAATCATGGTGGAAACAGTTAGTCAGTGCATAATCACACCACCATGGATTATTTTACTTTAACACCACTGGGTTTTATTCCATATATATACTGTATATATTAAAACTAATGTTAAAGTGTTATAGGATTAGTGTTATATAATTTAGAGTTTATTTATAATTACTGTACAACTCATCTGTTTTTAGTGTATCATTGTTGAGTGAATGTAAGTATTTTTCTTAAGTTATGTTTAAACATACAGTATATAGTAATACAGTAAAACAGTGGAACCTCGGAATATGAATTTAATTCGTTCTGCTTACAAAGAACTGACCCAAGCCAAGCATTCTGTGTCAAGGGTCCTCACAGGAAGTCATGCCACCTAGCTTGGGCTAAAAATAGAACAGACCACCCACACCACTAATCTGTCAACAAAATTACGTAGATTTTAAACGCATGGCGAAGGCAACGTTGGTATCAGCTTTCACTGAAAAACTGAAAACTTTGTAAAACTGAAAATTTTGAAAAACTGAAAAATTTGTAGAATTTTTAAACTGGCTTTGGTTGGCTTTGCTTGGCTTTCCACTGATGGTTTGAACAACTCCTGGTCGTACATGCAACTTAGCCAGCGTTCGGTTCGGTTTGGTTTGTTCGTATGCTGAAAATGCTTGTATGCCAAGGTAAAATTCTTGAAAATTTCAATTCTTAAGGACATTCGTATGCCGAGGTTCCACTGTAAAGCTGACGTCTTTGAGTCGATGATAAGGAACTGGAACAGAAGTGCCGATGTGACACTGATAAACATGGCACCCACGGCTCTGTGTATGGCGGCCACCATGACAGTCTCAGTCCCCCCTTAACCAGAGCTTTATTGATCCCATCCAGAGGTCTTCACTAACCAGCTATGAGTCAGGAGACATGAAATACTTCACAGAGCTGTAGGCGTGCCGCTGGAGAGGTTACTGAAAAGTGTCAGGCCTTTACACCATTATCGAACACCACTTAACCTTGTAGTAACCTTAATATTATATTCTGGGTTTAAAACATCATTTTTTGTAAGTGTGCAAATACACAAAATTAAACTATCATCCTTGTTAATGACATAAGGACAGTGTTTATGTTCAAGGTGATCACAAGATCCTTGAAAATAAATTAAAAAAGAATGTCATTTTCTTCTACCAAAATCTTAAGGAACATTGAATGACACAAATTATGGAATATTTCAAATATTTTATATAGAGGAATGAGTTCAGGTAATGTGGTTGAGTGGAATTTAAATACACAGGACTAATCTCAGGACTCATGTAAAAGGATGTTTCAAGCATGTTGATATTAAATGAATTCACATTTAACAAAAAAAATCTATCATTTTTTTGAAACATGATTATGTTTCAAGGTGATATGTGTATGATAGTGGGCCGCTGAGTACAGCGCGTTCATCTCTTGATACTTGCTGTGTACCTTTGTGTTGTTTTGCCATGTCTGCAGTGCTAGAGGATGTATGGAGGATTGCACTGCTTCTTCATTTATCTCCATCACTGCTGGATGGCAGGAGAGGCTGGAAAAAAAAAACACTCACTCGTTCACAAGAGTCTAGAGAACTACGAAACACACTCCTTTCCCTTCTTCACAGCCACTCCCTCTTTTGTCTGTAAAAGCTTTTAAGCCACTCGCCACAGTGTCTCACTTCATTCCTCGAAGCTATGCTGTCCTTTCCCCAAATACAACATACACACTGTATTGCCAGTGTCTTCAGTATACAGTACGCTGTAAACTCTCCTCCAGAGGCTCAGATGAGATTAATTTGTACGCTGATGAGGCCAGTGTTATTGGGAAAGCCATTATTGTGTTGCATTATCGTTATGACCAAGCATTTATTAGGACGCTGATGGTATCCCACAATCTCCCGCTTTAATTGCACAGCTTTGGGGCACAATATACACAATGTTAATTATAAGCGAAGCAAGAAGCTCGGCAATGAAGGAGGAAACGCATAAGGCTGAGGCGTAGCTTGCTTCTCTAATGCTATTTAGACCAATCACTTTTGATTGATGGCAGGCATCTCACTCCAAAGAGCCACAACTTTTAAATGAGGATCATTTTACACCCATCGACCGCAGGGTAAGCGGTCTTGTGTGTATTTATTTAATAAAGAGGTGTGATAAAATTACCTTTTTGTCCCTCTTACTGTTCAGGTATTTTGTTTTTCTTGCTCCAAAGCGACAAAGCGAAAATGAAGGAAAGTTGTTTGATTTTTCATGTTTTGTTTTTTCCCTGTTATGTAGATGTGCAATGGGGACTTTAAACTGTTATAATAATCGAAACTGTACAGGACTAAATCGAATAAAATCAAATAAAATTCCAGAAATGTCAACGGTTTATACACCTCTATTATTCTTCAATTCTGGACTATGGCTTTAAATCTGTCTATAATCTCTATTTGAATGAATGAATAAGTAAATCTTTGAATGTTCCCAAATATTCCAGCACGTCAGTGGGTCATTTCTGTCAGGCTTCATCGAATCGGGAAATCAGTAGCTACAGTAACTACAGTAGTTTAACACTAGCTATAATAAACCCTGTAGCTGGCTGACATTTTCAAAATAAGCCCTTAGAGATGAAGGATGTGTTTCAGAGAATTGAGTATCAAGTACAAAGTGTATGGTACAGGAAGCATTTGGAGCTGCCAGTAAATTTTTCACGTGCGATTTAACAATCTTTGGCTGTGAGGCATACACCGGTGTGGACGTCTGTCAAGTGTGGAAAGTGACACTCCTCTTTACTCGGTGCTCTGCCAAAAAGCCTGCTATATTCCCCTCCCCTTCATTTGATTTGCTGCACTCTCACACTATACACACACACACACACATTCAGCTTCTTCTCAGATTTTTAGTGTGTGTGTGTGTGTGTGTGTGTGTGTGTGTGTGTGTGCGTGTGTGTGTGTGTGTGGCTGTGCAAGGGAGGTAGGATAAGGGTACTCAAAGCAGGTTATGATTGATGCTGTCCAGACCCACATTGCTCTACTCATGCAGCGCCAACATCAGCACGCCGATGGAGGCTTGCTTTCAGAGCTGCTTTATGCTGCGTGGCGTGCCTTTGAATGGTATTTGTCAGTCCCGTAATTCCTACATCCAACTTGTTTACGCTCAAGATAACTTGTAAATCAAACCTGAGAGAAATACCTGTGATGACTGACTTTAAGGTTTTTCTAATAGCCTGTGGTTTGCCAACATTCATGTGAGTGATGGCTTATGTCACAGAAGAGGCAAAAGCGAATGGCAAAACAGATCCAAAGAGTGGCATTAGTGTTCATTTTAAAGCATTTTGAGTGTCAGCTTTCCTCGTGTGGGGCTTGGCAGGAGGCAGGGCTCAGCTTGACATCTTGTCCAGCCTGCTCGTATTTATAGTTATGATGCAATGAGTATGAACTCATGTATACTGTAGTCACTGCATTAAAAAAAAAGGTCTGCGATGGAAAAGTTGAGGTGATCCATCAAACCAGGTCGGCTTGGTCTTGCTTATGATTTAGCTGACAGATTAGCATGTGAAAGCAATTCGAGGGCCATCCGGTGAGATTACTGATAATTGAGAGCCTGCATCATCCACTTATATATCAATATTACAGACTTTTCAGCCCATCTCTGGAATGAATCTACGTGTGGAGGTCAGTTTTCTTGAAGTTTTTAGGATTTAAAAAAAAAATTTATGCAAGTGAAGTCATTTTCATGAAGGACTGCCAACATGTGGTGCTTTACATTACGTCTAGTGCTAGACTAATTTAATTCCGTTGTTTTTCTTTCGCAACTACAATCTCTCCGGCGGAATCTGAAGATGGCAGATGATGAAGCCAATTAAGGTGTAATCAAAAAGGCGCTTTAAAGCCAAGCGTGGAGCGCTGACCAGCCATTACTGCGTATAAGTGCCATTTCCAAATGACCAGTATCAATCCCTAAAGGAAAGGCTACGTGTCTTTCCATCTCACAGCTGTAATGAGTCTATTAGGAAGGGCCATAGACACTATTCCACAGCCCCCAGACTGGAGATCTTACCCAAGGGGAGTGAGCCCATGTTGTGAAAATTGACCTATCTTCTGTTTCTTCCTGCGGAGGTCTGTGTTAGTGAGTGCATTCAGGAGCGAGAGTTTAAGCTATTTGTTCTGCCCCCTGGCGCCCCTGAAGTCCGTTTAAAGGGTCTTTAATGCCTCCCACCCTGAGCCGCGTGTTTGTTTTTATATCGTAGTCGGTTCATGCTACGTTTAATGACGCAGGCTGGGTTTTTGACTGATTTATCAGGGACCATTAAGTCAGCGAGAAGGGAGCTGGAAAGCACTTTTACGTCTGTTTCAGAAAACACACTGCCTGCCAAGGCTGCTCAGTACCGGCCCGACGCTATGTCGCTCTTCAGGGAGCTTCATGATCTCAGGCTACATAAAGTTTTAGAGTTCCTGGTGGTGGTAGATTGTTTGGTTTTTATTCAGGGTTTTATGGAAATATCCGTACAGTTTGTTGACTTTAAGAAACTGAAAGTCTAGTTGATTGAAATTTCAACCAGAAATAGTCCCATGCCCCAAAATGCTGTTTCACTGAATCAACCACACTGCAATATTGTCCTTGCATTTACATAAGAAACTGATCCATAGCGATATTTATCCAGAAGAACAATACTTAGCATCACAGTGGGGCCTTGTGAAGTATATACCCTTTAAAAAAAACATTCTGACAATGATCATCAGGAACCACGTGAGACCAGCAGCTGTTTCCAATAAGAATGTGTTACATCTGACAGTTGTTTGTGTGAAGGTACCTTTATAAGGAAGTGTTGTTGCCTATTAAATGGACCATCTGTAGGACAAGACTTGGAGGCCTTGGGGACACGTTCATGTTGTGGTAAAAATGCAAGGAAATTTGAAGCATGTGTGGTGGAAACGCATCCCTGTAATCAACATCTGCCAAAGAGGAGAGCGAGTCACATCTCAGAGTGCGTTTCGCCCACATAGTGCTGTCAGTCATTACTACGAGTGGACCCTAGGTGAAGGGTTTATTGTTCATTTGCTGTCAAAAGTAATTGTGCGTGAAAGCAACATCACATTTTTGTGTAATTTTATGAATCAGAAATTCACTCGTGTAACAATTGCAAATAATTATTCGCAGATTTAGTTCTCACTTCAGGGATTTACAAACCTGCATCATTTTGACAGTGGAACAATTCATAAAGCCTTTTTTTTTTTTTATTTAAGCCCCACCCCAAAGCCTTCTGTAGCCAATCTCAGATATGAGATGTTTCAGACAGTGCACTCAAGTTTGTTAGTGTAAGCTTTGGCAGAGCACCATTAATAAAAAAGGAAATTTGTGGGTGGCACAGTGATGTAGCGGGGTGGTGTTGCCTCCTCTCAGAGTCCATGTTTCAGTCCTGAGCTTATGTTTCTGTCTACCAGGTTTCACCTAGTCTTCTCGTATCAGCCTGGAGGTTCCTCTGTTGTCCTCTCACCTCTCAAAAAATATGCCAGTAGGCAATCTGACTAGGCTTAGTTGATTTTGGTGTAACTCTATGTTTCTGAAATAAGCTGAGGATCTACCATATTCAAAACCAGGATAAAGTGGTCAGTCTAGATAAATGAATGATGTGAGATAACTGGATCTGGTCATCTCTATCACAACTCAAATATTCCATTTCAATTTTAGATCTGTTATTGCAATATTAATTCAAATATGATGTTGCAAACTCAAACAATATAGAAATTCAACTCATATATGTTGTTTCAACTCAAACCTGGAATCTGAAGCTCAATTTAAATATGCAATCTCAACTCAAATCTGTTTTCTCAATTCAAACTTGTAATTTCAATCTCAACTCAAATATGCAATCTCAAGTCAAATTGGTTTTCTTAATCGTAACTCAAATATCATATCACAAATAAAATACACAGCTTAACATGTAGTCTCAAATAAAACATGTAATCTCAGTCTCAACTCAAATATGTTCTCTCAAATCCAATACATAACCTTAATTACAACTCAAATATGTCAATATGTAATCTGAACCCAAAAATGCTATCACAAATGAAATATGCAAGTAAAACAATCGCAAATGTAAAATATGGAATCTCAATTGTAACTCAAAAAATTTAATCCTAGTTAAAATATGCAGTTTCAATCTTAACTCAAATATGCATTCTCTATTCAAATATGCAACCTCACTCATATCTCGAATATGTCCTCACAAGGGAAAGGTGTAATCTCAACTCAAATCATATATAAACTCAACTCACATATGTACTTTCAATACAAACATGCAATCTCAAGCTCAACTCAAATATGTTATTCCAACTCAAACATGTAATCTCCAGCTCAACTCAAATATGCATTCTCAAATCAAATCTGTTTTCTTAATCGCAACATAAATGCCATCACAATTAAAACATGCAACTCAAACAATCACAATTTAAAATATGTAGTCTCAAACATGTAACCTCAGTCTCAAATCAAATATGTTCTCTCAACTCGAATACGTAACCTCAATTACAACTCAAAAATGTCATCAAAAAGGAAATATGCAACTTAATCGCAATTACAATTTCAAGTGTGGAATCTCAATCGTAACTCAAAAATTGTAATCTTAATTAAAATATGCAGTCTCAATCTTAACTCAGATATACATTCTCTATTCAGTAGCTCATCACAACTCAAAAATGTCATCACAAATGTAACATGCAATTCAACTCAAATAAACTATTACATTTGCTATTTAAATGATGCAATCTCAGTCGCAATTAAAAATATTTAATCTCAAATAAAATATGCAGTCTCAGTTTTAACTCAAATATCTAATCTCAATTTAAATATGCAATATCAACTCAAATACATAATATCAACAAATATCTTATAAATGTGTAACATTTCTCTCTGACTCTCTGGCACTGGAAAACTTCAAAGCCCTTTTCTAAATTTATGTCCTGGTATAAATACCAGTTCTAAACTCACTTCTCCAATGAATAATCTAAAAAAAGAACGTGATACTTGTTAGAGTTTGTAAACCCTAGCAGCAGCAATCAAACTTGATGAACATAAAAGCGAAACCTGCTGCATAATATTCATAATGTGCAGTGTTCATTTAAACCGAAACCACTAGCGTGTTTATTTTAGACAACTTTGAGTTTCCATAGGAGTTCATGTAACATGTACGCTGAGATGTTTACTTATTTTATACTGTATTTCTACTGTCAAACTATGTCCTGTTTGGCTCTGTCAGAGTGGAACACCGCGAGGGTACAGAGTGTATTTCCGGATGATTCCGTCAGTGCTAGCGATACTGCTGCTGGAGGATTGTTGAGCTCGCTGGCAGGGCCTCATCTTGCCTTGTCTTGTCTCAGCGAGGGGCGGGTGGGCGTCCCCGTCCCTGTCCCCCGTCCCCATCCATGCTAGTCAGCCATCGATGATGTGAAGTGACGCTCCGTCAGCTTCTATAAGACAGCGGCTAGGCGTCTTCCAGCTCCTCCACGGGACATGCATTATTCAAGAGCCCAATAACGGAGCCTCTCTCAATCCTGTGCTAGTCAAAAGCCCATCCGCTCCCAGGCTGACACCGGCAGGCCGAGAGGGGAGAGGCGTGCTCATGCCCACACTGATGCACGTCTCCTACTGCTTAATGAAGTATGTAAGTGGAAAGCTGATAGGGCAGCCGGTACACGTGTATGGGATATTTGGAGAAGATTGACACATTGTGGAACCCCTCCCACTGCTGGCTGCAAGGTTTAGTCAGGGGAGACATGACTTCAGGTCTGGGCAGCTCTTCCTATATATCCACCTATGCAAGATTCCATGAGTGTGGTGCCATTTATCCCTTTTGGGTTTACTTTTAAAAAGTAAACTTTTTTCAAACCATAAATCATGCATTTAACCAAACAGACCATGCATGCAACTGTACAAAAAGTGTTAATATTTTCCAACAATATCTAATTTCTTGCATTTTCCTGCATACAATGACTGCATCTTGCTTGTGAACTAGTAACAGGATTGGTTTTTTTTTTTTTTTTTTTTTTTTTTTTTTTTTTTTTTTTTTTTTTTTTAAAGCTGAGAATTACCAAATACATCAAATATGCTTAATTAGCATCCATGCTTATATTTAAAAATTAATAATTTACTTTTCATCTATAATTTAGGTTACAGGGCTGTACTTTCAAACTGACCTCTTGGGTCAACATCACACCATCACTAGAAATAAAGGAACAAGAGTTATAGAACTTGATTTTCTTCTTCTCTTAATCTTCAGGAAATTTGGATGACGAGATTTCATGTTGAACATGTGACTTGTGGAACCATGAGAAATATTTCAGAGGGGTCAATGTGTGAATGCTGTGCGACTCTACAATGTACATTTTTCATAAACTATACTTAAGAAGTCATGAAAAAATGATATTTAAGGCAACAGATTTGTACATTAATGCAAAAATTATGATTCTGATACGATTTTAAGTGCTGTTCACTGATTTGTATTTGCTTTCAATTATTTACCAGAATCATGCACACGTTGTTGTAATTGACACTTTATCGTCTTTAAAACAGCACTTACATTTACTTTAAATACACAATTCTAAATATGAGAGATACACAAACGACACCTCAATCGTGGAACCGTAGGATTCATTAAGCTTTAATATGTGGCTGACTAAAGATCATGGTTAGATCCAAGCAGTTCTGGTGGCTTGAGTTTTAGATCTAAATGTAACCAGTGCAGCTTCCCTGAGCACCTTTATTTTCCTTTCCATGAAAAGACTTGAGAAAAGAAAAGAAAGAGTGAGAACCCAAGAGAGACACTGTCTCCATGCAGCTCCCTCTGGTCTAATTAAACCATCCAGAAAGCCACCATGAAGGAGAGTAATATGTAAAATGTGAGAATTAATGGCATACAGGGTGTGTCTTTTCCACATCTTAACACTACAACACACTAAGCCACTCACCCACACACACCACACACACACACACACACACACACACACACACACACACACACACACACACACACACATGTTCTTCTTCTATGCAGTGAAGAGAAAGAGAAAAAGGAACGCTAGTGGTTTTGCTGCCATGCTCGTAGACAAGGGACAGGGAGAAGTGTGTTAGAAAGCTAGATGATTCTGTGGAGGAAGCGGCCTTTTTTCACGCGTGCACGAGTTTGAATGGAACTCATTCGTCGCGAGTCTGAGAGAAGCAGACGCATAATGGGCGGCAATGTAACCCAGTCAGATGAGAATAAAAGCACTCGTCAATGCACCGACGGAAATAAAAGAGCAGGAATGATGGACCTGGGAATCATCATTTTACTTTTTTTTTCATGATCCACTGCTTCTGTTCTTGCATTAGAAACAACCTTAGCATGGAAAAGAACAAGATACAGTAAATCTAAAGAGATGGAGGGATTGATTTGAGCATTTTTGGAGCACTGTTGTTTAATCCAGAGGCGTGCTAGGATGGAGCGTGGTGCCTCTGACCACCTGAGTGACTAACTTTTCAAAATGCAGATTTGATAAATGTCATATTTGACAGAAGCATGTCAGTATTTGACACAGGAATGTTTTATGTGTTGGAACATGTTTTATATGGATAGGTGCATTTCTCACAATCGTTCTCATTTTCTCTGTCTGTCTGTCTGTCATGTAGTCCCTGGTGTGTGGTACAGACATGTAGGCGGGAGTGGCTGATCTCTGTCACCCAAATAAGACAGATGAGTCGTCATTTCAGTCATCACCCTGATTAACATGCTGCCTACAGGCCTGGCACCGAGGCCTCCCAGACGTCTTTCTTTCTTTCTTTCTTTCTTTCTTTCTTTCTTTCTGCTTATCGTTTCTCTGCCTCCTTGCTTCTTCACTTCTCCCCATCTCTTCACCCACTCCTCCTTCCTGCTGCGTGTCTGCATAATGCACTCAGGTAGCACACTTTCCCCGCAGACAAATGAAGCTAAAGGTTCCTCCCTGTCAGGATGGGGAGTATGATTTCAAACCGTCCGACAGGCATCACTTCTAGTCTTTATCCGTAATTCGTTCTGGCGCGGTGCACGGACCGACGAGCCTGATGAATAAAAGGCATTGTGCTGTTCTGCTTGGTGTCCTGCTAAATTCAGCGCTGTCGATGCAATGTGAATATGCAATGGTCCTCTGCTGAGATCCATGCCATGGCAGCAAGGAAATTAAAGGCAGGGAGGCAGGTGCCTCATGGGGCTCTGGCACCAAGGTTCTAACACACAGGGTAAAAAAGTGGGTTGAATCGAAAGCACTATATTTTTTTGGAGTTCTATGCAGAATAACATTAATGAAGGAAGCTTTTGTTTAAAGTCAATGATGGAAACTTGGCATATTTTACTCAGCACTAGAAAAGTTCGGAATATATTCAGAAGGCAGAATTTGAAAGTGGATCATGTAAAATGAGAAAGCTTTAGAGATTCAGATCATCACTTGACACGGTGTGCGGTTTTACTGTTTCTAAAAGTTTACGAGTAATTTTTACTTATAGGAAACTTTGTAGATATTTTATTTATTCCAAGTACAAGGAAACCCATAATATTTCTCTGGATGATGACAATAAGTGTTGACTAGCTACACAGAAAAACACCACCACCACCACATCAACAGCAACACCTAGCTATATGAAGCAAATATGAAGCAAAATTTTCATATTAAATACAAATATAAGCTTCTTAGAAGCACACTTCTAGACATTTTTTATTGTCTTGCTATAACAACATTATAAATAGAAGCAATATAAGTAACGGCATAAGTGGAATTTAACTAGATTTTCATTTTAAAAGTTAAAGATTTTTAGACCATTTATAGAGCTATCTAGTCTATTGATATAATGGTATTTTTTTCAATAGAATTTACTGAAAATAAATATTCATTCATTCATTCATTCATTCATTCATTCATTCATTCATTCATTCATTCCCACTTATCTGCTCTATACTCAGGGAGCCTGTGCCTATCTCAGATGTCATTGGGCATCAAGGCAGGATACACCCTGGACAGAGTGCCAACCCATCACAGGGCACACACATTTCAGACAATTTAGAGATGCCAATCAACCTACAATGCATGTCTTTGGACCAGGAGAGGAAACCTCCGAGGCACGGGGAGAACATGCAAACTCCACACACACATGGTGGAGGTGGGAATCAAACCCCCAACGCTGGAGGTGTGAGGCAAACGTTCTAACCACTAAGCCAACGTCCCCCCTGAAAATAAGTATTAAAATATAATTTACTTTAGCAGACGGCACGGTAGCTTAGTGGTTAGCATGTTCGCCTCACACCTCCAGTGTCCTGGGTTCGAGTCTCAATCCCGCTCAGTGTGTGTGTGGAGTTTGCATGTTCTCCCTGTGCTTGGTGGGTTTCCTGCCACAGTCCAAAGACAGCTGATTGGAGTCTCTAAATTGACCGTAGTGTGTGTGTGTGTTGACACTCCATCCAGGGTGTATCCTGCCTTGATGCCCAATGATGCCTGAGATAGGTACAGGCTCCCTGTGACCCGAGAATAGTTTGGATAAGCGGTACAGACAATGGGAAAAATGGAATTTGCTTTAACTCAGACTCAAATATTCTCTTGTTATATCTACTTGCTTTATTTATTTATTTAATTAAAGAAAGTCCACAGATCTTATTGTAGTATTATCTTGCCCTTGGCATTGTTTTCTTTGGGTGGGGGAGGATTTAATGAATGGTATTTAAATGTCTTTAACTTAAGTGATGGTCTGAAGAAAATGGGTTGCCATTTTCCACAAAGACATGATAAAACATGATAATGCCTTTTATTTGTATGATTATATTCCCTCAGTACTCATTTCTAATCAAAACTCTCATTAATGCTTCCTTTTTTATATAAATTTGCAATACATTCACAGTGTATAATGAATATTTTTAATTAAAAAAAAAACAGCTATTATAAAATGTGTTATCAGTAAACTGATGCACAACACGCTCAAGAGAACTTGCTCTTTCTTGTAATCTCAACCCAGCTCAGGTAAACCTGAAACACAGAGAGGCTGAAGGTATCCAAAAGCAAGATGCAGATGAAGATTAGAGGCTGTGTCAGGTCCAGAGCCACCTCAGGAGTGAAATCAGTCTCTTCCTCCTCACCGTTTTTCACTCGCAGATCCCCGGTGCATGCTCAGAGACAGTGGCAGAATACAGATGCACTTCGTCCCCTGATTATGATCACATTGTAGCTGCAGGAATGCTATCTGGCCAAAAACCTGTGAATTGATAATGCTCCATTTTATTACAAAGCCCTGGCCAGCTACAGGTAATCATTTATGGTAGCTGCTATCTCACTAGGGCGATACATCACTGGCCTTTGTGAAAGATGGTCCACCCACAGCTTTACGACACTGCTGTTTCTCTAACCCAGCCTCCTCCTCCTCCTCCTCCTTGCTTGGAAAAAAAAATGCTGTGCATATCTAGTGAGTGGCAAACTTAGTAAAACACAATACAAACAAAGTTCTACTCTGTCATGTAATTAAGGACTGAGAGGGATTTCTGCATACCAGAGACTTTCCAAACAAGCCTGTTTAGCCAACTATTGTTTACCATGGCAATGGTTCTAACAAGCCAGCCACTCATCTGACCCCCACTGCTCCCAGCATGCTTTGAAACATCCACCCTATGCCCATTCCTGCACTTACAAATTCGTGTGATCTGTAATGTTTTATGCTACCTGTTAGATGAGGCTATGCATTATCAGCTCAACACATGACCGGAATAAAGCATGAACACTCATTTGTAAGTTATTTATACGTAGTGCTTAGGGAGACACTGGAAAAGAAAGGAATGCAGAAAAAAACAGGTTTTATCCTCCTACTTCCTATTAAATTTAGATAAAACTGGGAACGGATGCGTCACTCTGCGAGAGAGCGAGCTCCTTATAAGCCTAACATGTAAATTTAAGCTAAATGTTAATTACAACATGATTTAATTTGGAGAAAAGTGTTTCAGCCTTGGGATCGTATTGGCTTTGGCACCATGGAGAAAATGAAATTGTCAATGCTATTGAATTTCAATGCATTCCTGGAAGGGCATTCTTTTTTTAAAACTCATATAGTGTCACAAGGTTGCCACCAGACACAGGATTGATTTTGGCTTTCCTTATGTAAAATTATGGCTCTCTTTTTTTTTGGGTGTGAGTCAATCTTAGCCTGATGCACTGAGACTAAACAGATCAGAGCATGTGACAACTTCGAAGCATGTATGTTCATGTATGTATTGTGTTTACAATTTTGTAGACGAGAAACTGATGAAAATGTTAAAAAAACCCTCATATTTACTCCCAGAGGTGCACAGTAACAACTATGAACTTCACTACACTACTCGACTCAAGTGCATTTCTAAGTATAATTTGTGTATTTGACTTTTATTTTCTTTCACTCCAGACATTTTCTTATTATAATAAAAAAAAAAAAAAAAAAAAAAAAAAAAAAAATATATATATATATATATATATATATATATATATATATATATATATATATATATATATATATAATTTAATTAATTTTTTTATGTATCTTTACAATTACCAAGAATTTGGCTCAATTCTACATATTTAAATTTTTTTTTTTGTAACAGGCAATTTCAAACAAACCAAAATTAGTTGTAACAGTAAAAACATGTGCCTCTAGCGTTCATTTGTAGCTCTATATATTGTAGCTCATATATTTTATGTTTAGTAGGATATGTAAAGTGTCTTTCATCAGAAATTATAAATCCCCTAGGTAGTTGAGAGAGAGTGATAGATAGATAGATAGATAGATAGATAGATAGATAGATAGATAGATAGATAGATAGATAGATAGATAGATAGATAGATAGATAGATAGATATTGCAGAGATTATAACCACTGCATGTGTAAACATAGCTTAAGGGTGACAGGAAGGTGCAGGACAGTGTTACTGCCTCAGTGCACCATGGTCACATCCAAAATGCTAGTACAATGCTAGCTCTTATACATTGTGCAATATGCCTCTACTGGCTTTATGTTATCTGCAATATATATGTCTCAATGAATATTGCAATACATTTATGTGCAATCTTGAAAATATTTTAACGTATAATTTAAATTATTTTTTATAAGCGCTATGTTTAAATGTCTTTTTCTTTCAGAGACTTGGCCCACTACATTTTGTTGTATTGTACACAAATATATATCTTGCATCGTAACTAGTACATGGACTGGTGTTTCTGTTTTGCCCCTCGGTGTTAATATATGGTGATGAATTGGCATCGTGTCCAGGGTCTATTCCCACCTCATACCCAACAACCCTTGGATTGACTCCGGATTCACTGTGACCAGGATAAAGCAACAAATTAAACAGAAACACAGACAAGAACATATCCTAATAATCCTAATACCCATCACTACTTTCTGGATACCGGTTAGCCTGTTAGTCTTGATGTTCTGGCATGTTCCTCGGCTGCTTGACTAGTTGATGACCATCTTAAAGGACTGAAAGTCTTTTTCTTTTGTGGTTCTTTCCTGTATTTTTATTTGATCTGTCTATTTATCACCTCTCCTCCAGCTCCGCCTTGCCCACGCTCCCTGTCCCTTCTGATTAGTCTCATATCTCATGAGCATGTGTATATAATTTGTGTTGTGTGTTTGTGAAATCTTCTCTAAACCCTCTAATTTCTCTTCTTTCTATTGTATTCAGTGTCTGATAAACCACTAGTGTAGATTTAAAACAAAGCAGCACTTCTGCTCTTCAATTCCCAGTTTCATCTTCCTCCACTAGCTGGCTCATATCAAGTTCAAGTCTGTGGGTGTTTGTGTATAGAGTAACCAGTGGAACCAACCATTTGTCACATTTCTCCAGCCTTTGAGTCAGCTGCATCTGGTTATCACACCAACATTTGCTACCAAGTCTAAAATTAGACTCTATTTTGTGGTTGTGGTTAAATTCATTCATTTTGGAGATTCTCTCAGAAGAAAAAAAACTGGACACACAGCTCTTCTGAAAGCACCTGGATGTTTCCCCTTTTTCAGATTAATCTAAAGACTCTGTTTAATCTAAACCAGGGTTTAACCTAAGGTCATGTTCAGCTGATCCAATTTTTATTTCTAGCGCTGGACTTTTATTAACCAGACGAGTTTAACTCAAACAAGTCAAAGTTGTGCCTCGATTATTTTTTCTTTGTAATGTTTATTGTAACTTACTTATTTGTAAATGTATTTCATCAAAAAGGAGAAATATCCCAGGTGGAGCAGAGAGAGAGAGAGAGAGAGAGAGAGAGAGAGAGAGAGAGAGAGAGAGAGAGAGAGAGAGAGAGAGAGAGAGAGAGAGAGAGAGATGTGGGTGTGTCCAATGATGCGACAATGGATCTAATCATCTGTCACATCTCTTCAGCCTTTGAGTGAACGGCATCTGGTGATCACACCTACATTTGCTGCCAAGTCTAAGATTAGCCTAATTTATCAGTAGTTGTGTCTAAATGAACTCATTTTGGAGGAACTCATTTTGTAAGGATATTCGAGAAAACAGATCTTCCGCAAGCACCTGAATGTTTCACCTTTTTCCATGAGGCTCAGTTTAACTTAAACCATGCTTTAATCTAAGGTCATTTCTAGCTTATCCAATTTTGCAGACAATTTCAGTAAGAAGCGACAACAGCTTAGTCTGTATCATGTGTATTGGAACTTGATGAATGAATTTCTTGCTTATTATCACAATTCTTGCTTACGCACAATTCCAAGTTCACATTTGAGCACACACCTACTGTAACACAACTCTCGATATGAATAACTTTCCCCATATATCCCATATGCCTCTGTATCATTTAAACTTAGCCCACTATCTGTAAATACGACCATGAACGAATTCACATTATTTAAAAATGAATATTAAGACTGTATTCAAAAACAAAACAAAAAGAATTGCAAGAACTTCAATACTACACGACTTCCATCCTCCTCCTGTTCACCGTGTTGCTGTTCCTTCTCCGCATGATGAAATGGTGTGGAAACCTGAACCAGAAACACTGAAGTTCTCCTTCAGGAGGGTTTTGACTGATTGCTGCTTAACGCGTTTTTATAGCACCCCAGTGTTCTATTACTTAATCCAGTTACTCTGTTCATTACATTGAGTTTAGTTGCAGAACTCAAAGGAGTTTTTCTTATAATTCTCTTGCACACCTGCTTCTGGTCAGTGAAACAGTAAATTTCTTATTTATATATTTATATTCTTTCTTACTTTTATATTGCTTTGATCAAAAGTATCTGTTTAAAAAATAAATAGGGTTTTCTTATTCTGACCTTGTGTGCTTGGAGTTTGATTATAGATGTTCAATCTGACTACATGTGATTTGACTTCTGTCATAATTTTTATATGTGTCCAGAAATATATTTAACTGTACTTGGAAATGAGAATGTTGAGCTAAAAGCACTATTTCTACCAGTACTTCATCACTACTGAGGATACATGAGGAGATAAAGGTACGTAAAGTAAACTGACGATATTTATTTTGTACAAAACGAAAAGGAAATAAACTGTTGTTTTAACGAATAAACTTGGATCGGTTGTAAATAAGGAGTCTTGTGTCATGGTCTTGTGTTATGGTCAATGATGATATGAGCAACCACTGGCCCCTCCCTTGGCCTCGCCTTGCCACACCTTTATAACTTTTCCCTTATTACGTATAGAAAGCACACACTCAAAAATCATAAAAAAATTCCAAACATTCCATTCAATAAAATGAGTTTGACCAAGGGCCAAGTTGTGATGGCTAGACCACTGGATCAGAGCATGTCCAAAACTGCAGCTCTTGTGGGGTGTTACGGTCTGCAGTGGTCAGTATCTATCAAAAGTGGTCCAAGGAAGGAACAGTGGTGAACCGGCGACAGGGTCATAGGCAGCCAAGTCTTATTGATGCACATGGGGAAAAAAATCCAGCAAATTAATCCAAATTTAATCCAGCAGACCATTTAACACCATTCACCATTATTACTCCATTTCAGGAAACATTTATTGTTACAAGGTTTCTTTCCTGTCTAAGAATGGCTGAATTTTGCAATAACAGAGTTGAGTTGTTTTAGCAAATATGTAGTGTAGCATAACATACAATTAATACACAAATTGTGGCAATGTGTGTGATTTACTCCAAAAAAATCAAATAATTATTTACTTCTCAGTCAACAATTGAGGTACTACCAAAGGGACTCATCAATCATGTTTAAAATATAAATGAAAATAGAGAAAGCAGAATGAGAGAATATGATTTTCTTCTTCTCACGATCTTCAGGAAATTCAGACCATTCCTGTATATTCTAAATATTCTGCAGGGGTGAATGGTGAATGGTTTTAGGTTCAGAGGGGTGAGCAAACATAAATGAAATGTAAGTTTTTACATAATCTATCATGGATGAGGTTAGAATTAAAGGTTTACTTGTGAAAAATATAACGATGTAATGATCTTACAAGGGATTTTAATTGTCTGTATAACTTATTTAAATACAACCGTGGACATAGCTCGTCACGCCGGACGGACGCTTTCCTAATTTTTTTGTACGTTTACTTTGCACACACTACATGTTTGTAAATGTATCGTCAGTGTGACATGGATGACACCTCAATCATGAAAGCAGCCTTTTAATTGTATAAGATTCTGACACACAACTCGCTAGTTCCTCTTTATAGACCGGGATTGGGAATTGAATTTGCTTTGACACCAAAAAGTAAATGACTCTCGGGTGTTCCGATTTAGATTTTCTTAATAAAACATTACAAAGCCAGCATTAGCAGCATTTCTCATTGAACCAGGTGGAACGTTTTAGTGTTTTCTGTCTTCTGAGAATTGGAAAGTGCTTCGAAATGAAAGAAATGCAGCTAGGTCCTGTGGGGGGGGAACGTGAGCCACGTAATTAATAACGAGTCAGAAACATGTCACCGAGTCGTCTCTATTCATTTCTTCTTGTTCTTATATTGCAAGACAGTGAAACATGAAAATAAGCCTGGAAGTTAATTACTAGGCTTAAGCAGTGGTGTGTAATCCAGTAGATCTTCAAGTGGGTGTGTGAGTGTGTGTCCTTATACTGCTGATAATAATGATTGTGTGTCTGCGAGTGGTGTATGTGTATCTGCATATTTCATATGTATTGCTTGATGTGTGTGTGTGTGTGTGTGTGGTATCCGGCTGGGCCGTCCTCCCCTATCCCAGAATGACCCATGTGTTGGGAGGGCTTATCGCTCTGCTGTTCCACATTATTGATAGTCTGCATGACTATTGACAGGGCAGCGTTGGAGTGGGAGGGTAAAATCTGCCTTTGATATGACATATTGTGCATCTCAGCAGCACTCATAAATAATTCTGACAGGTTTTTGTATGCATGGGAAGGTCTGTGATTCGGCCTACCCATAAAAATAAACTTCTATTATGGAATGTATTTGTCAAGTGGGTGTTTGATGGATGGGGCGGTGTTTAGCGGGTGGCAGGTGGAAGGCTCACAGACGCACTGCCTTCTGGGGAGGATTTGCCTGGGCCGAGCTGGTATAATTATTCAGTACGAGACGACACTACTGCTCACACGGAAACACACACACACACACACACGACACCTGCATTCCCGTATTCTCATTTTGCAATCGCTTTATTGGCGACTACCTCGTGACGACATACAAGGGGTAGGTTTGGGGGGAGAAAATGAAGGGGTGGAGAGAGAGAGAGAGAGAGAGAGAGAGAGAGAGCATGCACATATAAATCAAACGGGAAACTTTCTTTGAATAATGCAGGAGAACTGTATCACGGTTGAATTATGGATTATTATCGGCAGATGATAAAAAGACAAAATGACGGAGCGGCAGGAAATCCATCACCTGTAACGCACGTCTCACTTATCTTATTGGGAATTCAGTGCACAGGAAAGATGTGCACCTTCTTTTTGCTCGGGGACTTTCAAACAAAGCACTTTAATCTACATTAGGACCACTTGTTTTTAGCGTTCGTGCCATTTAGAACAAACAGATAGAATGCATGATGGATGAAAAGAAAACCAACGAATGGGGACAACCACAGTGTAGATACATAAAGAGAGTCTAATCTAATATATACCTACAGAGGAATACGTAAGAAATAATCCAGAATGAGGCATGTGATTAGAGGAAAATAATAAATGACAGTGTGCTGTGATGCTGAGTTACTCTAACCACCGTGAAGTTATTTTTTAATTCCTCTTATCCCACAGTGATTGTATTATTTATTTCTTTTTAAATACATGTTGTACTTTTGATCAGTTAACAGTTGCATTTAATGTTGTGGAACATCTGCACAAGTTCACTTATGTTATAGCAGCAACACACAGCTGTTCTCTCACCAGACTCTTTTTTTTCTGTCTATCTTAATCAGACAGAAAAAAAAATGCAGCATGTTATAGACAAACCACAACTTATACACCAAAGTCCTGAAGACTATATTGACTATATGCTCCTTCAATTTGTTCAATAAAATTCAATTAGAGGAAACATCATCATATTAATAATTCATTCATTCATTGTCTACCGCTTATCCGATCTATTCTCGGGTCACGGGGAGCCTGTGCCTATCTCAGGCGTCATTGGGCATCAAGGCAGGATACACCCTGGACGGAGTGCCAACCCATCGCAGGGCACACACACACTCTCATTCACTCACACACTCATACACTACGGACAATTTAGAGATGCCAATCAACCTACAATGCATGTCTTTGTATTGGGGGAGGAAACCGGAGTACCCGGAAGAAACCCCCGAGGCACGGGGAGAATATGCAAACTCCACACACACATGACAGAGGCGGCGATCGAACCCCCAACCCTGGAGGTGTGAGGCAAACATGCTAACCACCAAGCCACTGTGCCCCCCATATTAATAATTAAACATTTTAATTTGTTTAACCTTTATTTTATTTGTTTTTTAATTAGACACGTTTTTTACTGTTATGCTCAGATGATTTGTTTCATTTGTTACACCCGTTTCCCTATGCGTGTGGTTACTATGGAAACGATTACACTAGAAGGAGCGTGATCATTTGTAAACCTGAGATTTACCTTGTGAGTGATATAATTATCAGAGCTGCTGTTATAAACAAAAGAAATCAAATTGGAGAATTGATATAACAAAGATTAATAAGATGAATAACAATCAAGCGTTTTAGCCAATCATCAGCTATCAAGACTCTAGGGCGTTGGTGGCTCAGTGGTAGCTTTCCCGCCTACCATGCGGAAGGCCGGGTTCAATTCCCAACCAATGCCCAAACCCCAGCCACTGGAGGCAGTGCCAGTCCCAAGCTCAGAAAAAAATGGGAGGGTTGCGTAAGGAAGGGCATCCGGCGTAAAACCTGTGCCAAGTTGTTGTGCGGACCAGTTGGTCCGCTGTGGCGACCCCGAACAGGGAGCAGCTGAACACAACTTTGTCTATCAACTGTCAAGAATCTAAATTTGGTGCATGTGTTTATTTTAAAATGTAGGCCTGGCTAAAAAAAATGAAATTCAATTTGATTTCATTTAACTTTTAAACATATCCAGCATAAGACTGCAGATTTACTAAACCTGAAAACGAACAGGACTATTAAGGTTTTTTAAAGTCTTTTCCTTTCGGCCTCCTGGTGGCCCAGCGGCGGGATCCCGCGCTCTCATTGCCGCAGCCCGGGTTCGATTGGGATTAAAAATCGGGAAAAAAATGGGAGGGTTGCGACAGGAAGGGCATCTGGCATAAAACTTGTGCCAAATCATGTACCAAAAGTCTTTTCCTTTCACTTTGGAAAATATGTAAGTAAGCTATTTTAATTTTGGATTAAAATAGGTTAAGAAATATGACAAACCTAGCACAGAATTTGAATGTAGCTCGCCTGTTGCTGTTTCTGCTGCAGTATTTGTATTTACATGCACAGTATTTTCTTATCACATTTTATTCCTTACAAAACTGAGGTTTTTAGTTTATTTTGTACTGCACCTGCTGTATATAGTGGAAATGACAATAAAAGCTTCTTGACTTGACTGTTAGTGACTCCACATGCATCCACAGCGGCATGTTCATGTCTGACCACAGAATCAGTGTGAAAAGGTGAGAAAATAAAAATTAGGCTTATGTTTAACCAGATCAGGAATTACGCTTGCAGTAAAACAGGGCTGTGTGTCTTTGTTCAGCTGTGCTGCTGGTGTGTTGTAATATATTGTACTGCATTCTACTAGTAACAGACTGTACTTAATGTTTCTGAGTCTTCATTTCCTGTTGAACTTTTTTTCTCTGTTCTCACTGTGAATGAGACTTAGTCTCGTTCCCAGTCTCAAAGTTAGTTGTGTTTGTATAGTATAATGTGTGTATAGATGTACGTGTGGTACGATTATTAACTAGTTTTCCAGGAGTGGGTGTTAAGTCCAATATGCTGGGGACACTCAGGTGGGTGGAACACCTGTTCCCCTCTTTCTGTGCTCTCTCGCTCTGGAACATCTGCTGCGAAGCACAGCGTAGCGCGGCGTGGCGTAGCGCGGCACAGGAAACCAGCGCCGGTTCGCTCAGCAGCCCACGGAGCCTGTTCCCTTGCTCCCTCGACGCCTCCACACCAGGCCTGCAGCTACACTAAACACCCGGACGCCTCTGCGCTCCTTTACCTCTTAATGACTTGCTGTGTGGGAGAGATCAGAAATAAAGACACTTGGGTTCTTGTTGTTTGTTTGTGTGCTTGTGTGTGTGTGTGTGTGTGTGTGTATGTGTTTTCTTGGCCCTTCTGTATTTGCGTTTGGAGCACGAGCAGTGCACATCCATGACCAACAATCTGTCAGGCGTAATAATTCCTCGGTGTAACATATGAACATCGTGGATCTAAAAAGCACCACGATTAGATCAACAATGTATCGCAGAGCACGCAGATTCAGCTTTATTATGCACCGGCGCTGGCATGGAGCTAGCACGTGGCCTTGGGACAGTGGAGTTACTCTATTGAATCCTCCTCACGTTTAGCCTGTCCAGCGTGTCAGCTCGATTTAACTAAAGAAACCAAGAAGCTCCCTGACTGCAATGGCTCCTGAAGGCTGTTTGGCTATGCACGACGATCCGTCTCCATTTGCACATGCCGAATCGTGTAATCCTCCTGTAAGGGGCTTTGTGGAAGCTCAGGGTCAGACGAAACACTGCCAGATTTGGTCAATAAGCTTACAGTACTATCAGGCACTATTGATTTTATTGGACCTTAACGCCTTTGCGACGCTAATTGTTTCTTTTGCTTGCCTATAGCAAAGAAAACATTAAACTTCATGGATTTTAAACACACACACACACTCACACTCAAACACTCCCTGGCTTAAGCATCTAGAGCTGCTCTGTTGTGAGTACACAGCGATGATGAGGTGATCATATAATTACACTATGCTTTTAAATCTGTTTACTCTCAGCTTGCTACTGTAAGCATAGTTCAACAACTGAATCTTTTTTTGCAACTTTCAACTCTGTAAAAGGGCAAAAACATAAACGTTATCTGTTATTTTGGTCATGTCTGAATCAAACCAACAATAACTGGGGTTGACATTAGAATAAAGTTGTATTCATTGGTAATAAAACGAAGGATTGTGGTTTTACTTTCCCAAAAATAAACACATTTGAATGAATGCAAATAGTTGGATAGAAAACTTGACAAAGACTGCAATCACAAGTTAATTGTGCTTCCAACCACACAAGAAATGGCTGAGGAGTAAAAATACAGATCAGTCAAAATGACTGGAAGCTGGATAAATTGAAATGTTTGGCAATATTACTTTGTCACTCCAACGTCATTTAAGCTATTTGGTTGAAAACCTCTATTTTTTCTAGAACTGGGAATGTATTAAACTAATTGTTTACAGATAATTAATAATTTAATATTAATATGATATAAATAATATATAATATATTATATTATGTTATATTATATCAATATTTTCCACCACCCAAAAAAAAAACCAACCTATTGCATGCCAATATCTGTACAAGACAGCTCTTTTTTCCCCCAGATGTGAAATAAGTAACAGTGAGAACTCAAACAGTCAGGTAAACATCTGGTTGTTAATAATAAGCAGCTTCCTTCATTGTTTTTTTAAATAAAAAAAGAAAGTAACCCCTCACTAAAACATGGTGTCTCATTCACAGGCAAGGCTTTTTTTCCAGGTGAATTTTATTCGTGTTTTTCCAGTGTTTCCTATTTCGGCATAGCAAAGAGTCAAAAATCCCAAATGCCAGAATTTTCTATACACAGTCATTCCTGTTATTAGCACTGTTTGTCGCTTAGCTTCCATTAGCACAACAGAAATGCAGATAATTAGTGTTGTTTTTTAAACAAGGTCTAAACCATGAGGCTATTAAACCAATATTGTGACATTAGATTAGATTAGAGGACATGTTTATGACACCTGACTCCATTTACAGCAACATGTAAGTGAACTTTGCAGCCACTTCTGGTTTTGCCATGTTAAAAGTTAAGTATTAGCATTAGCTGTATTAGCAAGACTAACAGTGTTTCTGCGATTATTTTTAGTAATATTTTAGTACATTTAGAATTATTTGCTAGCATGTTAAAACCACTCAGCCATTTGGAAGAAATTTAGCCATAAGCCTATAAACTTAAACATGACAATTGAGCACATAAGAGTTCTTTTTAGCTAACGACCTAGCAAACATCTCTGTCAGAGTATGTGTCTTGTGTGTATATATATATATATATATATATATATATATATATATATATATATATATATATATATATATGTATATATATATATATATATATATATATATATGTATATATTTTATATATATATATATATATATATATATATATATATATATATATATATATATTTATGTGTGTGTGTGTGTGTGTGTGTGTGTGCGTGTGTGTGTGTGATTAGCCATCAGACTAGCGAGCAGGAAGGTAACAGGTCATGTGACAAACCAGGTGTTAATTCTTATAGCTTGTTATTAGGCAGAGGATCCTGGGAGATTAAGTTTTCTTTTTCTAAGCTATATCTTTAGGTGTAGCAAACCACCAACAATGAACAGTTAAATGAATTTATAAACCAAACTACTGTATGATATCATAACAGATAAATATTTAATCAACTACACCACATGGGCCTAAACATGGATATCACGGTTGAGTGAGTCATGATTTGGATAAAAAAAAACTAACTTATGATTAGAAAGGAGTGTATAATCTCTATAACACATTCTAATGACTTGTCAGAAGTTCCTACATGAAATGATGACAGGAGGAAAGGATTCTGAGTGGAGCTGGTGCACATTGCTGGCGTTAGGTTTCACTGGACTGTGTTTATATTGTGTGCAGTGAGCATATTAGCCTGAGAGTGCTGTTTCTCACTCTTAAAGAATCTGAATGTAAACAGAGAGAGAGAGAGAGAGAGAGATTGAAGACACTCATGCCTTCTCATCCATTTCGCATTTGTTCCAATCAATTATTCAAGCAGACAGCCAATTACAAATGAACAGATTTGAGAGGCTGAATTCAGCTCTCTGAAGGCCTGCATTAGAAGAGTCTGCCAATGTAATCGCAGCAATTCATTTACTGCTGCATGTGAGAAGTGTTTTAAACTCGGCTTTCTGTAGCAAAGTACGCTTGAGTCAACCTTAACTATAGTTAAAAATACACATGGCAAAAGAGTTGTTAACCAATATTGTTTTTAATCTTGAAGCTTCAATACATCTACAGCAGGCAACACGGTGTCTTAGTGGTTAGCACGTTCGCCTCACGCCTCCAGCATCCTGGGTTCGAGTCTTGCTCCCGAGTACTGTGTGTGTGGAGTTTGCATGTTCTCCCCATGCTTGATGGGTTTCCTCCCACAGTCCAAAGACATGCATCTAGGCTGATTGGAGTCTCTAAATTGACTGTTGTGTGTGTGTGTGTGTGTGTTGACAATCCGTCCAGGGTGTATCCTGCCTTGATGCCTGAGATAGGCACAGGCTCCCGATGATAGATTGGATAAGTGGTACAGATACCTACAGCACAGTGGCTTAGGTTAGGGTTGGCACGTTTGCCTCATGTCTCCAGGGTTGGGGGTTCGATTTCTGCCTCCGCTGTGTGTGTGGAATTTGCATTTTCTCCCTGCATACCCAGCTTTGGTGGTTGGGGTCAGAGTGCAGGGTCAGACATGATACAGAGCCCCTGGAGGGCCTTGCTCAGGGGCCCAACAGTGGCAGTGCTAGGGCTTGAACCCTGATCAACAACCCAGAGCCTTAACCACTTGAGCTACCACTGCCCATAGGTGTGTTTCCGCAGGGTATTCCGGTTGCCTTGGCCTCCAATCCAAGGACATGAATTGTAGACTGATTGCCATCTCTAAATTGTCCATAGTGTGTGTGTGTGTCTGATTGTGCCCTGTGATAGACCGGCATCCTGTCCAGCATGTACCTTGCCTTGTGCTCCAAGTCTCCTGAGATAAGCTCCAGGTTTGGTGCAGTAGGACAAGTGGTGTCGAGAATGGATGGATGGATGGGACATCTACAGTGTAACATTTTCTAGCTTTATCTCTAATGATTTCCTGCTTGCACACGTGACAAAATCAAACGTGTGACTGAACATCTAAAAGACTGTGTTTCATTCGTTCACGTCATCACAGAACTGAGAATTATGCTGGATTTTATTCTCTCTTCTCCTATATTGATCCAAACTCCTGTCTTGCATCTGATGGCTAGATTGATGTGTGAGTAACGTCTTCTCTCAGATTGACGCAGTGTAATGGAAAATCCGTTAGCACTCTGAATAATTTCCAATTTACTGCTCATCAGTGGCGCTCTCAGAAAGACAGCGAGCCAGAGAGAAACGGCAAAAAAGACAACATTCATCAATTCAGTACTGATGTTTCTCAAGCAGCTTTGAAGCAACATGTTTTATAATTTGACAGCTCTGTGAGATTCTGAGAAGAACTTGAAAAGTGCTTACTTCCTGTATAAACAATGGAGGAAAAAAAAAGAAAGATGTAGCATGTGGGTCTTTTAATTGAGTGCTAAAGCTAGCATTAAGGTGCTAGCAGTAAACAGTTAATTGTAGGTGTTCATTTTATAAACGATAACATATTAATAGCAATTAATTAACATATTAATAGCAAGTAGTTAACGATTCTAGACAGATGATTTATCCGTCATCTAGATGATTTTTAAACTAAGGTGACATGGGAGACGCCTAAACTGAGGATGAATCAAATAAAATTCTACTGACAGAAATGCTAGTTGTTAAAATAGCAAACACACCAAACTTTTACCTCAGTACTTGCCATATATAGCATCTAATTAATTTACCTGTTAGGTACTTTGTACTAGCCTCATTCACAGATTAAGAAAGCAAGCTAACAGTATTAGCTTTGTAGACTTGCCAGAGAAGTCTCTGCTACTTCCTTTAGCTTTCTTCAAAATATCTCTACACACATTTACTGGTTACATTTGATAAAATAAGATGAAACCGTATGTCAAATATTAATTTCATGTAAGAACTAGTAGAAGGTCTAATAGTATCTCCGTATCTCTTTGTGAAGAGTTTCTGTTGTTTGGTGCACAAATGCAAAACACAGGCAATTAGCTAGCTAAGCTTCAGGACTGTTTTTATCATTCATGCTATTAGCATCAATACATTGCATCTGTCTGGTAATTTTTTTTCCTCTCTGCCTGCTAGAATTTTCTTTTAGCAATGTGGTCACTGCTGGTATTTATTATAAATTAATTAAATTGTTTCTGAAAATACATTATTGACATCTTTCATGGATTTGTGTAGGTGAGTTTTTAGCTAAAGTAAATTTTTTTGAGCTGAAAATTTAGCCTGCTGTTTGTAAACTATTGGTAAAACATGCTAAGAAATATCCAGGAATAAAAATACTGGTTTATACTCTGTATTCTCTAGAATGTGCAGGTAAAATAAATAAATAAATAAATAAAAACGTTTAGAGGTTAATAACAAGGTGTTCTGTATCACTGCTGCAGGGATATACCTGTGCTAGTATGAAATAATAATCATGTTTCAAAGAGTTTTCAGGTAGATGTTAAATTGCAGGCAAAAACTCAGTCAGAATCTGAAGTAATACTGATCTTGCAATGTTGCTTACAGAATATTCCCAGTTAAACTAGACAGAAGAGTCAGTTTTAAACATAATAAAAATACTCATGGCTAGGTTACGTTAGATGCTAGCCTACGATTGTAGCATTCACTCTGATCACAGACCACGTGACTCTACTGTCTTTTTGTGAAACTTTTCTCAGCATTGTCGCATCATTGGACATGCCCACATCTAGACACCGGTGTTTGCTGTCACTCATGCCACCAAAAAGTCAGCAGCTCTCAGTGAAAATGATCGATTTCCAGTCACTTTGTCATTGTGCGTCACTGTATGTGTGAATGTAGCATTACTGCGACTGTTAGTCAATCCACATTCCCGATTTCTTTTAAAAATAACTAGCATGTGGCTATGAGTTACCTAACTAGCCTTTGACGTGATGATGAATTCATTTCAAGAACTTCATAGTTCATATTGAACTTCGTATATTTTTTCATATTGTTGCCATGGGGATTTGAAGAGGGATTACACAACATGAGCGAAACTGAGAATATGGAAGATCTTTTTACAAACAGGAATTTTGTCGTTTATACACCTGTAAAGAGTAAACAAGATATAAGGATGTTGTTAAATGAATAGAAGTGAACTTTTACTGTATTTAATCAGCCTACATCACAGTCTGGCCTACCCCTGTAATTTCTCTCTCTCTCGCTCTCTCTCTCTCTCTCTCTCTCTCTCTCTCTCTCTGTCTGTCTGTCTCTCCCTCTTTCTCTTTTTCTCTCTATGTCTCTCTCTCTCTCTCTCTCTCTCTCTCTCTCTGTGTGTGTTTTTCTCTCTCTATTCCTCTCTTTCTGTCTCCCTCTCTCTGTCTATCTCTCTCTGTCTTCCTCTCTCTCTCTGTCTCTCTCTCTCTCTCTCTCTCTCTCTCTCTCTCTCAGTCTATCCCTCCCTTTCTCACTCTTTCTGCCTCACTTTTACTGTCTCTCTTTGTCTTCCTCTGACTGTCTGTCTCTCTCTCTCTGTGTGCCTCTCTGTCTCTCTGTCTCTCTCCCTCTCTCTCTCTGTCTCTCTCGGCAGGGCTTTGGCCTGGTCAGGTGATGGAGTGCACAGGGAGGTCTGAACCGACAGGACAGCTTTCTCAAACCCATGGTGCTCAATCACTCTCTTGTCCTCGCCCTCCTTTCATTTATATACCTCCACCAGACCATATTCCCTCCTTCCTCTTGCCCATGGTCATTATTACCTGCACCTGAGAGAGTTAACAGCACGCAGGCTGTGTGCCACCAAGAGGCATGCTGTTCCAGCGGAGATGGGATTTGTGGGTCACTACAAGGGATGTAATGTTGTAAGTCTCTGTAAATATAAACGTCTAAGGGCCGTATTCTGACCGGGAGAATTCACTCAATGTTTATGTCTGTTCAAATGACAGGAAAGTTATCTTGATTTTTATCTTGATTTATTTTCTGGGTAAATTGTTTTTTTAAATCATTTGAGTACACCTAATAAATTCCTCTGAGGTTTTCAATCCGTGTTTTTTTTTTCCTGTATAGACTTCCCAGAGAACATGTTTTTCACTTCCAGTAGAATTTAGTTACAAGAAAGAGACAATGGGCCAAAATGTGAATATATATATATACAATATTAGCAAGATTAAAAACTCCTGGTTAACTTAAAAGTGTAAAGTTAAACAGTCATGATGATCGAGTGATCGAGCCTAGAAGTTTCTGGTTCATGATTGCAGAGCCATTAAATAATCAAAGAAAATAAACTTAAAAAAAATAATTTATCAACACGGAATTTAAGAAAACGTTTTACTATTAAATTCAGCAGGGTTGAGTTTTAATACACAATTAGCAAAAACGCTAAATGTAGTTAACTAGCGTCCATGTCCATGCAACATTATAAGAAATGTAATATTTTATTTATTTATTTATTTTATTTATTTATTTCATAATTTACCTCTTAAGCTAACAGGTTTGTACTTCTCACTATTACAATATAAAGAAAAAGGAATGACAGAACTTGTTTTTCTTCTTCCCATGATCTTTAAGAAACTTGGTTGCAGCTTCCTGTTGTACATGCGACATTAAAAACATTTCAAATGCTCCAGAGGAGTGAATGTGTTTAGGTCACAGCATCGAAAGAATGTTCTAGACTCAAAGTGAACTTAATGTATAATGGATGAGTCACGGATAAAAAAGGATTTAGGTGTTAAACGGATTCACATACTGTATTAATGCGAAGATTATATTCTTGAAGTGTTTTGTTTATTTTCAGTTTTTTTTAACCTGAAACACGGACATAGGTTGCTGTACAGGACATTTTCTCTGTGGTTAACCCTTTTTGCCAGCACATTAGGATTCCGTTTCACAGAATTGAACTTGACTTCAATCATTAGAAATAAATCAGTATAAACAAATGAATTATTTTATTTCTACAAAACTGATACAACATAACTCAGAACACTGTTGGCTTTTGGTGTGATGTGTTTTTTTTTCTACCTCTGTTGGGATAACCTTACAGAATTTTAGATAACACCTTCAGATTTTTATAAAAAAAAGGCGCATCTTCTGTCCTGAAGACTTGGACATGGAGGAAAACTTACTGAAAAGAAAGAAAATGGAGAAAACTTACTGGAGACTCCTTTTATAAATGTGTGCCTAGAGAAAATTTTATTACATCATTGTTATTCATAAAGAAAACATTCAATGTACAATTTTTAATCCATTTATTGTTAGATCATGTGAATACATGTCCAAGTCCTGTGAATTAGCTCTTACTATAGAAACGATTATAAGAATGAGCACATTAATATAAACATGTGATTTGCCTTAGAGCCAAACCTCTGTCGGAGCCACTGTTATAGAAAATTAATCAACATCTGCTGACCAATCAGATTCAAGATGTGGTATAATGTCCATTATTTAACCAGACACTGATATATTCTGGTGATTCCTGTTTTTAGACTGTGTTTTTATGAAAAAATATATATATATTTCCAGCACCGGTGTCATGGCCAGTGTTGGGACTGGAAGTGTGAGATTTCAGAAAGTGTGTAGAAAATTAGCACTCCTCGCATGCCACCGCCTCAGTCTGCTCATCACTTTGCTCTGACAAAAGCATGACATTGTATTAAGTGCCTGAACAAGCAGAGGACAAGGGAAGTGTCCCTTTTAGCTTAATCAGATGTCCATTTGTCTTTCATTCAGCATCTATCCCACTGTCGGTGTGTCTTTTTTGTTTAACCGTCCATCATACCACCCATCCTGTGGCAGCTTAATGTGAGGGAAGCTAAAAGCTAAAATGAATAGTTAGCATTTCCTTTGTCTCACTTGTGCTTTCAGGTTTGAAAATGAGCCACGGGCTCCAGCTGTTCAGCAAAACACCTACACACTTCCCCATATGTCTCCATTTAAACCAGCCAATGTATCGCATTTAGTTTCCGAGAAGTGCAACACACAGCGGTAAAAGATTAGCCCAGATCTAGACGTGTTAAAGGTGGTGTTCGCTTTACCCTGACTAGAATATAATATTATACTGTCTTCTTAGCATGCAAGTGTATCACTTTGTCCCTCCTCACCCCTCCCTCCACTCAAATCCCCACCACCACCACCACCTTCACCATACTCAGCTTTATTCAGATCCCTGAGTCCAACCTTATGGCATTCAATCATTTTGATTAAAAGACCGATTTCTTATAGAAGTGGGCTGAGTTGGGAGCCGAGGAACCAATGACATTTGAGGATTCATATATTTTCATAAACTTTTAACAATGTCAATGAGACATGTCTTCAATCTTGGCTGCGCAACAGCAGGGCACTCAATCTTTCTTTGGCTTTCGACAGAAAATTTGAATACGAGCATAGGGTTATTAATGTGACAGTTCATATGGAGAGCATCGTGGGGATTCGCCTGCTTTTTTATTATTTCTCACTTTTTTTTTCTTCTTCCCATTCTCTTTGTGAAAGAATGGAAAGTTTTCTAACATAAAAAGTGACAAGTTAGTCATATCCAACCATGGACGGTTTTCAAGCTCAGCTTGGTTTGGAGCATACATTCAAATTAGCTTCTAATTCTTTTGTCACTGCTATTGGGTGCAATCCTAGAATATTAATTTCTGTTGTAGATATTACCTTGTCCATATGACCATGCTTCACAAGGTGCGGCGCTTGTTTTATTTTACTGCGATACCATTTGGATGCACATTGGCTTGCTGCTATAACTTGGTTCTGCTTGGATGCAGATTCATTTAGATAGTTAGGGACCAATACTAGGTGATGTAAAAACTCATCTTTTTGTATTGCTCCATGTCTCTGGCTGCAACAGCAAAATGAAAGTATTTGTGTTTGTTAAGAAGCTGTGTTCTAATTGTGTAATAAGATTGGCATACTCAGGGAAGAAATCTGCAAAAAAAAAACTATAGGAAAGCCATATAAGTTGCACCTTATAAAGTGCTTCAGTTTGTCCCTGAGGAAGAAACATTAAAAGTTCTATGTAGAACTTTATAGAACCCTTAAGAACCCTAGAATCATTAGCAGTTAAAAAACCCCCACAGGAAACCATTTCTAAGGTAAATTTTTAATATGAGTCTCTCTCAACAATAAATCTGACACCAAATTTGTCCTATTTAGTGTGTACACTAATCATAGAACCCTTAATCGTTCTTCAGTTGTCCTTTGAAGGAACTATCAGTTGTATTATATCGAATCATTAAGGAAGCTAAGAGTCCTTATCCAAATGAAGAACCCCAGAGGAACTCATTTTCTTAAAGCACATAGCCATTTATACACATTATTAGAAAAAGGTCTTTGATGCTTCATTGGTTCCTTTAGCTAGATAAAAGTTCTTCTTGGAACCCGGTCTGATAGGGAAACACAACATGTAAAGCTCTATATAGAACATAGATTTACAAGATCCCCAGAGGAACAAATGATGAAATCTAGCTCTAATTGGTTGTTCTTTATCTGTCCCTTGAGACAAAACTTTACAACAATTATTCCTAGTAGAACCTACATCAGAAGCTAGGAGCTTGTTTTCTAGTGTGGAAAAAGCAGGTGAAGGTTCTTTACATCTTAAAGGAGTACTTCCTGGAATCCTTTGTGTTGAGGAAACTGTATGTTATATGTTGTATAGTTTACATATGACTTTAAAGTCAGAGGGAGAAATTAAGATATATTGCAACATAGGGTCATCCCTTGCTTGTCCTCTTTGAGGGAACCATTGAATTGAGTGTTTCTCTAAGAAAAAGGGTTCCAAATAAAATCTGTTTAGGAAGTTAACACTTGAAGAACCTACTACGAGTGTAGATAAAAAAAAAAAAGAAGATTAAATGGTGGCTTAGTAGTTAGCACAAGTTTCCTTGTGTCTTGGGGCAGTGGTAACTCAAGTGCTTAAGGCTCTGGGCTATTGATTGGAAGGCTGGGGTTCAAGGCCCATTGTTGGGCAATTGAGCAAAAACCTTAACCCTCTCTGCTCCTGGGGTGTTGTATCATTGTAGCTGCCCCTGCACTCTGACCCCAACTTCCTCAGCTAGGATATGTGTAGAAAAGAATTCCACTGTGCTGTAATGTATGTGTGCGATAATAAAGACTTCTTCATCTCTAAGGTTTGGGGTTCGCTTCCTACTTCTGCCCTATGTGTGGAGTTTGCATGTTCTCCCAGTGTTTTAGGGTTTTCTCTGGGAACTCTGGTTTTCATCCCCCAGTCCAAAGAGTCTGTGATTGTGCGTTCTGATGGGTTGCCACCATGTCCATGATGTCCCCTGAGATAGGCTTCCCCTGGGGTTTAAAGAGAACATACTATATTGTAGGTGAGCCCACTGTTTTAAGACCAAAGAGCTGGAATATAAAGATAAATGAGATTATGTAAATGCTTATTTTCATGCATTTTTAAATCTGAAATTTACCCTTTAGCAGTCACGTAAAAAAATAAATAAATAAAACACACAGAACACTACAGAATTTTCCTCTCAGAATGGGTTACAACCCGTAACTCTCCTAAGAAGAATCTTTTTATTCTCCGAGTGCAGCATTGCAATAGTACAGAGTCCAGCACATTGCAGATGGAGACGGTGTTGGACTCACGCTGGGCCGGACTGGCACATATCGGCTCTGGGTCAACACTTGCTCAGGAGCCTGGAGAGCCACAGACCTGATACAGACATGAGGGAACAGAAGAGGTCACTTCACACACATCCTCCAGCTGATGCAAGCTCGGTATCTACTCAATCAAACGCTACCTGCGTAGAAGTGTTACTTCCATTATTCATGGAGGTCTGTGTTCATGTTTGGATGCTGTGTATCGATGTGGCATGGTGCATCCTTACATAAAATCCACCATCATCATCATCATCATCATTCAGCAGGGTTTTTGTTGTTGTTTGTGTTCTTTATAATCCTCCAGCGATGGTTCGAAAACATGTTGTTACTGTTATACTGGGACTCTAGTGTCAGGTGATATAAGGCTTGCCCAGTCCACTAGAGACTCTCAGATGACCATCTCCTCTGAGACTGAGCTTAGGTGACTGTCAGCACTGCACATCAATCCCCTTCTTCCAAACACTACAGCTGTATCCATCTTTCTCCAGGAAGCCCCCGCACATTCCCTTCCTCACCCTTCCTCTCCTGTGATACCACCTATTCAGCAAGTTTTTTATCTCCCTTTTTCTTGTCGTTGGTCGTATGTTCCCTCCTGGGCAGTGTCTTTCTTCATCCTCCCCACCTGCCTCTCTTCCTCCCTCTCTCTACTCCTCTATCAGTGCTTCCTTGTCATAAGAATGAATTGAATTTGTCCCCTTTAGTGCAAACAACAATAGACGGCAGTAGAAAAGGAGGGGGGTGACGCTGGAAAACAAATCGGCCTGCCGTCCCTTTTGGGGATCGAGGGTTGGAGGGGGACACAGAGAGATGGGGCCGAGGGTGGACGAGGAACAGGTCGGTTGGCGGAGTGGCGGCCGCGCTCGTTTATTAACATGCCATCTTCATAGCGGCAGCTGAAAGCAAAGGTGCTGGGCGAATGATGCAGACAAATGATGTTAATAATAATAGCTCGCCCTGTGGCGAGAGAGGGGGACCTGGAGCCGGCCGAGCAGAAGCCTGCACCTGATACTCTCTTTCTCTTTGCTATCCCCCCTCCCTCCATCTATCTCTACATCCTTTCATCCTGCTCCTCTGCTCTGGAGGGAAGTGAGATTAAAGGGGTAAAGGTGGGATATCTGTGCATCTCTGTGTGATGTGAGAATAAGCAAGAATTTACTGTATGTAAACAATATATTTTAAAAAGAACATTTATTTTTGTAAATGTTTTCCTTATATTCTGAATTTTTTTTTATTTTACATACAGAATCACTTTTATTAAAAAGTTATTGTCCACATAAAGCAAGAAACAAATATAGACAGTGTGCTTCAAAATCATCCATTATAGATGTAACTTTTGATGTATTTAGATCCATTTTAGAAAATGAAATATCTCAACCAATATTTTTTTTCTTATGGAAAAATGTTGTTTTTATTCATGTAGAAGTGAAAAACATGGAAAAATCATTTCATGTGATTCTGAATGGTTCATTCTCTTTTTATTAAAATGTATGCTCAGAGGAAAAACTATGGCATAAACCATCATCCAACAAATCAGGACAAAGAGGCAGCGCTGCTCACCTGTCAATCATGTTGCCTGTTAATTTAGACCTGTACTAATTAATTCAGCTTGTACTAACATTCTGGTGTTCTGGCCTAGGCAAGGGTTTTGAGGGATGTGGCTTTGAAGAAAACAAAACAAAATAACTTCTTCCTACTATGTTTCTTCCAAAGCCGCCAAAAAAAAATCATATGCCATAGGATGTATAGAGTTCACACCTTGTTAATATGCCTGAATGACTGAATGTCCTCTGTTAGCTAATGAATCCTCATTTATATTCCACTTTTGTTTTTTTTTCATCCGAATATCCTCAAAATAGAGATCATTTGCATCATTCAGGCCATTGTTCCCCATTTGATGTCAGCAATCTGTTAAATGGGGACAGCTGAAAGTTCACTGCTCGTCTCATATGTCCCAGCTCCTGCTCCATTAGCCTGGCTGATAGCAACATCCGTCCTGTGCTGGTTTCTGAGAAGAGCTCCTTTTCTCGTCACTCCATCACGCCTCTTGAGACGTGCCGATTCTTCACCTTTAGCCCTGTTTAGCATTTGAATTCGTTATGTCCCTTTTTGGCAGAGGCGACCTGGTTGCTGGCGCCTCGCTGCCTCTGTCTCCATTGATTTGATATGATATTTCATAGCTGGGCTGGAGCAGGCGGCATAGCGACGGGCCGAGGCCCACGATGCATTGCACAGACCTGTGTGGGGACTTCTCATGTCAGGGTCACACCATCACACCAGTAACTTCCAGTGGAGTCCAGACAGATCCACATGTCAAGGTGTTAACTCTCAGACAGACAAAGTGTAATATTTGGCATCATTTCAAATCACTGCATTATTAATAGCAATTCTTGATTTTTACACATAATTAGCTTTGTGCAAGATAGCAATTATGCCAATGTGCTTTTAAACATTGCTACATTTCTGCCATGCTTGCCTCCTTTAAGCAGTCAGCGTCATGCCTGATGCCCATGCAAATGCTCCATTTTCTTTTTCTCCCTTTTCCCCTTCAAAACCTCTGGGTAAACATTTATTTTTTTTCTTCCTCGTTGCCGCATAATCCACGGGTCAAGTGTAGTTGCAGGCTATTATACATCATTAGAGTGAGTAAAACTCAAGCGGGAGAGAGAGCATGATGGAGGTTTTTCACTTGTAGCCGCTCGGACAATCCATTTGTCATCCTGGTCCGTCTGTAAAGGCAGAAATTAGCTTTGGCAGGCCTGGAATAATGTATAGCCCCGGACGCTAAAATTAACCAATGAATCAACCCATTTTGGCTGATTAGGGCCAATACATTCTCTCTCTCTCGTGACACATTTATAGTGAAAGTGCGTACTTTATTTAAAAAGTTTGCCCCGGTCGCATGGCCTCGCTCGGGACGTGTGTATGATGTGGATGACAGCGCTAGTGTGTGTTATCGTTTCAGGGATATTCATGTGTGTGTGAGCGAGAGAGAGAGAGAGAGAGAGAGAAAGAGAGAGAGGAAGGGAGGGGCTGCTGGGGGATAGCAGGATTTGTTGTCAGAAAGAGGTATTATTTATAGATTCATTTACTTCCATTACTCCAGTAGTCAGGACAACATGAGTTGTTAGGCCTCCGGAAAATATTTTGTTATAGGAACATAACTCTGGTTTTTAGCCTTCAGCGCAGTGCAGAGTGATGTGCTGAGAGCGGCGGAAAGCGAGAGAGAAAGAGCTCATGCATTGTCGCATTGTGCCAGAGGCTGCGAGTGTTCTCTGGCTTGTCAATAACAAATAAATTTATTGCTGATTTGATACTGATTTGATTGGATCGCAAGGAGAAAATGGCTCTTTAGTATGACACATTTCTCTCATTCTGAAGGCTCAGAGAGAGGAGAAGAAGGGAGGAGGGAGTAGAGCGACTGCCTGATCCACTACGGCTTTCTCTTTGAGATATGAAGCTGTGCTTTACTATGCAGCCTACGTATGGAAGACATTTGTAACAATTTGCACAACTCCAGTGATGCGGAAAGCTGCAGAGGTTAAGGTTCAAATTCATGTGAACAGAATTATAAGATCACTTAGAGGAATTCATTGTATTTGGGATGATATATCATTAAAACTTCCATTCATCTTTAGGTGGAGCCCTGTTCGATCTTAAAGCTCACAACCTATCGATTTCACTTCCTCAAAATCTCAGAGATCTCTCCTCTATTTCAGATTTTTAAGCCGGACTAAACGCTGATGACGTCGGCTTACGTCTTTCTTTATTATTACTCTTGCTTATGTTTCCTTTGGTTGTTTTTCAACTATCATCTTTCTTTATGCATACGGTTATTTTTTTCTGCTTACTATTCTATCAATGATCTTTGATACACATTCATTCATTCCTTTATTCATTTTTTCCTTCATTAATTCATCTTCTTTGATCCTGGTCAGGAGCACGTTGGATCCAGAGCCTGTTCTTTGAACACAAGCAGGAATACAACCTGGATACTGGGCACCCACACACACCCACATACACACAAGCACTCTTATTCACATCAAGGCAATTTAACATAGCCATTCCACAGGAGAACATGTCAAATTCTCCACAGACAGCAACCCGAGCCTCTGGATATTAAACTGTTCTTGTAGTGAAGTTTTCTGTGAAGTGAAGTTTCTCTAGCATTTATGGAAGGAGTCTCCAGTGTCAGCAAAACAGTCAGAAGTCTTCAGGAATGAAAACTTTCTCAGCAGTTTCTCAGCAAGGTGTGTTTGTTATCTTATTAACTTCAGGACAAGAGAAGGAAAATATTTTTTAACAAATGAATCATTGTGATAGAACGTTGCTGTGGTAGGACAGGAATAAAACACATGATGCTGTTGGAACTCCGGTTCATGTCAGGGTTCAAATCCCAGGACCACCAAGCTGCTATTGCTTAACCCTCAATTGCTTGGTTGTGTAACATGATAAAAATTATAAATTGATCTGGATAAGGGTGTATGCCAAAAATGTAAATGTTTATTTTCTTATGAATGCTCTGTTATGTTTTATTCCTACTTGGCTGCCACAAGACACCTTTAACTCTTTCTCCCAGACGCCAAAAAGTAGAATTTGCACCTGCTTAGGTTGTGTCCATGTTCAGCATTAAATTTCTTTGTCATGTCACTCAACAGTAAATAGTTTTTATCTTTTAATTACAGGCAATATTTTCTTAGAAAATAAAAAAAAGGAACTTTTACTTCATTTTAATTAGTTTATTTCACTCAATAGTTTTTAACACTCAAATAGTTTTACTCAAATAGTTTATTTCACTCAAATGTTGTTTGTATCTTGTATGCTGATATCAAACCTATTTATTTCTGCTCTCTGAGATGACCCAAGTGCTGGTTCATAAGCATCTAAAATTTGAAGGTGTTATCTTCAACCACTAAAATCCTGTGTAAGGTTATCCAACAGAGGGAAAAACAAACATCTCAAACCAGCAGTGCAAGCCAAGAGTCCTGACTAAATTTACATCAACCTTGCAGCCATAAATTAGTTCATTTGTTTAGACTCACTGAAAATGTCTGATAACTTGATTTCCATTCTGATGTTGGAATGAAACGCCTGTGTACTGGTAAAAACGGTTAAGTCATGGTGCTCATAACACAACTTCCCAGATTTCCCACAGTAGATCTGGCTACCATTCGGTTGTCTCATAATTACTTTAGAAAAAATGTACAGTGATAGAAACTGTGGTGAAAAAAGCAAAAACACATAGTATTTGCCATTTAACGTTGCCAGTAAGCAATTTGTGGTGGATCTGGAGCCTAAAACTGGGCATGAGGTGTGGATACATCCTGTATGGGATGCCAGTTAGACCTACTGTAAACACAACACAGGAAAGATGAATTTGTAACTGAATGGAGGAGTTTTATAAGTTTTGCTGCTTTGTTTAAAGCCCTGGTTTTGACAAAAGAAGGCACTAAATTTCCCATAATGCCATTTAGAAAGCTGCAGGATATCATAAAAGAGTTTTACGGAATATGCAACCATCCTCGTTCTTTATAGAGTTTGTTCATTTTCGAATAAGAATGAATTAAAAAGGCAACACAGAATCATTTTTTTTGCAGTTCTAATAAACTCAATGTCATTTTATATACAGTGTAACCATGCACAAGGGTATTTATCCGGCTTTGGATTCAGGACTGCAATTCTGCAACGTTTTGCGAAATGAATGCAGAACTGTGAGCTAAAAGGAAGTAAAGAAAACACATTTGCTGCAGTGGAGGAAAGGGATTTGAGCTGAGCTTATCCGGGGAGCATTCTGAAAGGGCTTTTAATAACCAGCATTGGCCAGCAATTAGCGAAAGAGAGAGTGTGTAAATTGATTAATGAGCGAGAGAGAAAGACGAATGCTAATTCAGGCCTGTAGGAAATCGATGCTGCTGGAACGGAGCTCGGAGACAAAGGATGCCTTGAAGTGCACTGGCGAAGACACCATAGTAATTTCATTTTGATCACGAAACAATGATAGCGCGACTTTGTCATTTGTATGTTTCTCTTGTGATTATATGAAGCACAATGGCACTCTGCGGAGATCACGTCTGTATCCCTGATTCTAATATAATGCCATCATTTCATAACGCCGTATCAGCACCGTCCGGCTCTATTGAAATTGCATATGGGTCATTCGGTGCGTGTATTATTCCTTTCGAAGCTTCAGTGTAATTAGCAAAAAGCAAAGAGAGGAAGACAAAATGGCTCCCCTTTTTTTTAATCGGTTTTAGTGAGTGTGCTCATTTATGCAGGACACATATTTCACAGAGTGTAATATATCTGAGTGTGTGTCCTGCTCAGGAACAAAGGCACACAGAGGGAATGTAGAATGGTTTGTATAGTTTAGTCAGACTATGAATGACACCTTTGGGTGATGGGAAAAGCATTTTGATAGTGGAATGTAGAAATATTGTTGTAATATATACTGTACACACACACACACACACACACACACACACACATACACACACATACACACACACGCTCATCAGCACATTCATGATTGTAAAAACATAAGCTGGTCTTTTTCCAGGCTTCAACTTGGTTTTTTTGGGGGGAGTCTGAGTAATACTTAAATATTTGATGTTTACTTGTAGTAACAGCTTTATTGGAGTGTGAAAGTCAAGTCAAGAAAAGACAAGTCATTTTTTTCTTTGTCTATTCCTCAACTGACCACAACTGATACAGATGTTCAGAGTGCTTATTTGAGATGTAGTTGCCTTTTCATCTTGAACTGGTCCAAGAGTTCTTCCCAGAACTGCTGGATGTTCTACATCATCCTGTTTAACTCTAGAGTCGTGTTATATGTCCCAGAAGATTCAGAAAAGAATCAGAATTTAGTACCAAGCTTGTGTTTTAACATGTTCTGGATTGTCTAATGCAGGGGTGTCCTATCTAATCCATATAGAGCCAGTGTGGGTGCAGGTTTTCATACTAATCAAGCAGGAGCCACGCCTGATTCAACCTGTTTAATCAGTTGATCTTGGCTGTGGCTTCTGCTTGGTTGCAATGAAAATCTACACCCACACCAGCTCTTTATGGATTAGATTGGAGATCCCTGCTTTAGACAATGCATAAGGAATAACCCTGTAGACTTTACACCATACTCTGTAAACGCAGTTTCTTTGCTGGTGTTTAAGTAACAGATCTCCAAACACCAAGGCTAACACTTAGCATGCCTGTTCAAGTTGGTGGATGTTAATCTGCAGTCCTAAGCGCTGTCACTCAGATTTACCTGCAGTCATGACGAAGTGAAGCACGGCTCCGAGACACGGCTTACCTCACACTTTTATTTACTTAATGCAAATCAGCCATGCTGTGCATACCTTTTGGTGATTATGATAAATCCGATTATCTCCTCCATCTTGTCACAGTGCCTGATGGGGAATTAAAGGTGAGAAGTGTGTGAAGATGGATATAAACGGGTGGGAATGATAAAGAATGGAGATGCCCCCACGCTGAATTTTTATGTGTGTTTCTTCAGTGGTGTGAATAATGTCACATTTCTGTGCAGTAGTTTGTATCTGCATTGTATCAGGTATCAGTACTAATACTTTCGACATTCTACATTTCAAGTGAAGAATCTCTTCTTTCTCTAATACATTTTTAAACATCACTACCTTTCCTTATGATCATGAAGAAGTTGCTTTCGGCTGCTCTCTGTTGCCACAGCGGACCAACTGGTCCGCACAACAACCTGGCAAGTGTTTTACGCCGGATGCCCTTCCTGACACAACCCTCCCATTTTTCCGGGCTTGGGACCGGCACTGTGTCCAGCGGCTGGGGTTGAGGCATTGGCTGGGAATCAAACACGGGCCTTCCGCATGATAGGTGAGAAACCTACCACTGAGCCACCAATGCCTACCTTTCCTTATGATCATATATTTTTGTAAAATTAAAAGATGACAAGCAGCTAAGCTAAATCTCCATCACACATGTGACAGAAAGAGACATAACACCCGTCACTGTAATCGATCTCAGCTGCTCAAACGCTTATTTATATACATACACAATTTATCAAAGCAGTTTATTTTGTGACATCTAGCTGTTAGCATTCAGCTTGTTTTTTTGTATCATCACAGCTCTTAGCATGCTAGCTAGCATGTGAGAGATCAGAAATAAAGCTAATATTTACCTGTGATTCTTGATTCTTTGGTGAACAAGGTCCTAATTTAGCTATTTTCATCAGTAGAATTTTTAAGTCTTTGCAAGTAATTTATTAAATTATTTAGAAGTAATTTTTATTAAACTAATAGTTATAAGTTATAGGTAACAGTTTAGGATTAGTTTGATGGCTGTAATGGTTTTATATATATATATATATATATATATATATATATATATATATATATATATATATATATATATTTAATTTAAGACATGAAAACATAACAGCCATTTATTACAGTATTTATTAGAACTGTGGTTGTGGTGTTTATATATATATATATATATATCAGTGGCGGACCGTGCATTTCACACCTAGGCCTTCAGTAGTGCTCCGTCTGAATCAACCCGCCCCTCAAAAACCAATTTATGGTTAAAAAACCATCTTAATATGCAGAAATACAGTATAAAGAGCCGTTGCATCGCCGATAGATAACTCTTGTAGCCACAATAAACGCCTTTATTGAATACACAAACCAGGGGTGAACAAGTCT
This sequence comes from Hemibagrus guttatus, assembly GCA_033459395.1. NCBI lineage: Eukaryota > Metazoa > Chordata > Actinopteri > Siluriformes > Bagridae > Hemibagrus > Hemibagrus guttatus. The sequence goes on from JAUCMX010000024.1 coordinate 6,849,853, forward strand.
CCTCCTACTGCAGCTACAGCCGCAACACACATAAAAAACATCAATAATAACCTCATAAACTTGCAAAATTTTTTAGGAAAATCGCAATGTTTTACTCACCAAAAATTCGTATTATTTGTAAACAAAATCCATCCTCCTCTCTTTCCTCAAAAACAGTTCAATTACTCTGTTGTACAGATTATCCGTGTGCTTCAGTTCCATCACGATCCTATCCAATCAACGGGTCTGAATACAGTGACGTTGCCGTACGCCTGCTAGAGGGCCCTAGTGAAACCAACTCAAAATCTGATTGGTTGAAGCAAAAGTTTCATCAACAATTATTTTGTGTTAGACGGCCTGCAGAACGGATTGTGAAGGCCTCTGGGCAGATTTCTTTGACTTTGACCCTGCCTGGCAACAAATGATAGCTGAAATGTGATTGGTTAAATGCTTTAATACGAAAATACATGTCTGGAAGCAGCGCAACCATCGGAAAAGCTATGAAAGGAAGCTGACAGACCATTTGGAATGATTTAATAAGTATTCATGGACAAAATATAATTAACATCAGTTTGTGATTCAGATATTTTTTTAGGCCAGCAGAGAAGGCCTTGCAGGCCCTGACGGTCCACCACTGAGATATATATATATATATATATATATATATATATATATATATATATATATATATATATATATATATATATATATATGTATAATATGTATAAGATGTGATATTTTGTGGGATTAGATGTTCTTTTACATAAACAAGTAAAAAAATCCACTCTCTCAAGTCTCTGAAACATTAATTAAGGAGTAATCACACATTTATTAATAGCAGAAAGACTTTTTGGACGTTCTTATTAGATCTATGGTTTAAAATGCGCTGTAGAGGAGAGATACTTGTTGAGCCGGGTCAAAATTGATCCTGTAAGGCATACTGTGAAGGGATAGAGTAATAAGTTTAATTTACTTGAATTTATGTATTTGTTTAGAAGAATCGGTGGAAACTGATCCGGTATCAGCACTTTCACAAGTTTACTACATGATCAGTGACTTCAGGGAAAAGGTGAATGAGTCTCAAGTATTATACTGTAATCTTGCAAGTATTATACAGAAATGTACCTTTCTTTAATTAAAAAAAAAGGGTTTAATTTCAGATTGTCCGGTGCTGAATTCTAAGCCACTGTCAATAGCCAAGTCAAATATGAACTAACGCCTTGTCTTAAAAGTGTGTTCTGGTAGCAGTATGAGAGAAGTGGTAGCTCAGATGTTGTACTACTGCTCAAAATATTGTGAGTTCAGATCCCAAGACCACCAAGCTACCACTGCTGTGCCCTTCAGCAAGGCTACTAGCCCTCAACTGCTCAGTTGTATAAAAATGAGATAAGTTGCTCTGGATAATGGTGACTAAAAATGCCTTAAATGTGTTTTGGCTTGCTGAAAAGTTGCCAGCCTGGGCTGTGAATACCTATGCAAGGCACTGTATATGACAAAAGGAATATACAGTATATGGGTTATGGAGGCTGTGGAAATTCTAACTAAAAGCTTTTCCAGAGATGCCAGATATTTATTTGTCATGTACTGTTATATACAGTGTTACATGAAATGAAATGAAAATCAAACATGCTCCTGGAAATCAACTAAGAGCTATGTTAAAAAAGAAAAAAATAATGAATAGTAATAATAAGAAGGAAAAGAGATAGTAGAATGTAACGTGTAATATGTTTACATGTCACCTCTAGACACATGATGTGCAATTATGTTTCATGTAATAATGTTCAGAATGAGTGGGTATACATTTTTGATGGAAAAAAAAAATCATTTTCTTCTCACTATTAATATCTTCTAGAGCCATGGGTGGTAGATCTCTCCCCAGTGCTGTTGTTTGTGGAGAATCCAGCGGCCAGCGAAGCTCACACACCCTCTCTCGATTGTCTTTGGCAAGCGCCTTCACCGAGGCATCAATCCGTCCATCTGGGTAAAATCAGCAGGCAACTCCTATCCAGCTAAATATTTACTCTGTCAAATCCACATGGCCATGCAGATGAAAAGAGGCATTCATCAGGAATTCTGCTGCTTGTCAGCTTAAGGATGAACAGTAGAGCCAAACCTCCCACCAAGACACAGGGTGCTACAGCAACACTTCTATATTTAGCCACAACTCCGCGATAAATATCAGCGTATTGCTTCTTCTAGGTAAATAGAGGATAAATGTTGGCGAGGTGATTCAGAGGTAATGTAAACAAAGTTTCAGTGTGAAGATTGTTTGGAAGGAACGAGTGAGGACACCGTGATGAGCTTGTTCTTGTTTTTTTTTTCTTGTAGTTAGTGGTATGTTTGTAGTATGTCTTGGCGCATCTCAATCATGCTAGTTTCTGCTTTGCCTCATTTCAAACCATAACGTAATGGATAGATAGATAAAATGAAGGGCACTTTCTGGATGAATGCTTTTAGTTGCAAAAAGTAACACTAACTATTACTACCCTTTTCTGAAAAAATGTGTTTTCCGCTTTCATCCGTCTTTACTTTAGAAGCACATACACATACTGCAATGAGTAAAAAAACTGAGAACTTTGTAGTTAATTACACCAGATAATTTAATTGTGATTAATAATTAACATCTCTTTTCCTAACTAAATATGCATAATTAATCAACAAATCATAAAGAGAGCGAGCGAGAGAGAGAGAGAGAGAGAGAGAGAGAGGACTAATTAGCTTCCAGACCCAAACCTGACCAGTTAATCCATATCGCAGAGTTGACACTGCTAATTGCGGGAGTAATCAGCGCTCCACCCTGTGGGATTTGATGGAGGGGATTGTAAATGGGAGGGAGCGTTCGCCTCCTTACACTCTCTATGATGGCTCTATTTGTTAATATGGAGGAGTGTTGTCACGGTGATAACATGGCAGGAGGACCGTAAGGATTTGGATAAAGTTTTGCCATTACTCACAACGCCTAAGTTACCTGCATAGACAATTTTACTATGTTTTGTAAAATTTTTATATGGTTAAGGGGAAGGAAAAAATTATGAATGAACCTATAGTCTGTTCAGGGTTAACTGATTCATGATCATGTTTGAAAAGCTCTGGTTCAACAGCAAAGCGACTCATTGGACAATTCTGAGCTACTATTGGAATAACTGAACCAGAACTGTTCTGGTCTGCCAGTAGAATGGAAATCGACTTGTCTGATATTTTTAATTAGTATAAACAATTGAATTTTTATGGCCCTAAGTCTGAATAAAAATAGATAAAATGAGTCAGTAACCTCTGTTGGGATAACCTACTATAGAATTTTAGTGGTTGATGATGTTTGTGTTGTGTTATTTAACCATTTTTAGCTATATCTATTACTATAGAAGACTTAGACATATGCCTTTTTCTATTCTTGGCCTTGAAGTTAATAAGTAAATAATAATAATAATAATAATAATAATAATAATAATAATAATAATAATAATAATAATAATAATAATAATAATAATAATAATAATAATAAAAAATCAAGGGGGGGCACGGTGGCTTAGTGGTTAGCACGTTTGCCTCACACCTCCAGGGTTGGGGGGTTCAATTCCCGCCTCCGCCATGTGTGTGTGGAGTTTGCATGTTCTCCCCGTGCCTCGGGGGTTTCCTCCCCCCAGTCCAAAGACATGCATTGTAGGTTGATTGGCATCTCTAAATTGTCCGTAGTGTGTGATTGTGTGAGTGAATGAGAGTGTGTGTGTGCCCTGTGATGGGTTGGCACTCCGTCCAGGGAGTATCCTGCCTTGATGCCCAATTACGCCTGAGATAGGCACAGGCTCCCCGTGACCCGAGTGTAGATCGGATAAGCGGTAGACAATGAATGAATGAATGAATGAATGAATGAATGAATGAATGAATGAATGAAAAATCATCTTGCTATTTTACCGAGAAGTCCTTTGTCCAGCTGTTAGCAAAACATGCAAGGAAGCTAGCGAATGATAGCAAGATAGACGATTTACTGTATCCTTGTTGTAGTATTTATATTGTTAATTATTTTAGCTGGTTGTTGTGTTTCTCTGTATGGCATGAACCCAATCTTCCCATCATGGATGTGTATCTGTGTCATTTCTTTGGAAGTTAAGCACTGAACACCTACAACTCAATAACAGGAAATCTGGGAACTACTGTATGACACAGAGAGACAATTGGCTGAACAGATAAGTGATCATATACAGCATCACATCATACTACTGTGAGGATTAGCATTTGTGAGAACAATAAAGGAAATAAATAAATAAATAAATATAAACGTTTCTGAACACATTTTCTCATTTTAGACATCTCAGTTCCACCGTTAGCCATCAGCAAGTGTCGAGCATATGAAATTGCATAAATCAATGTGTAAATCTATCTTTTAACATCCAACCCCCCCAGTATTGACACTAGAAGTAATGCTTAGTGCCCCAAGGAGGCTGGATATCATTGGCTAGTGATGAGGGGATGTTTTCTCTTTCATTTCCACCCAGTCATCTCACCTCCCATGAAATATGCATAAGGCAGGCAATACAGAGTGGTAGACTGGAAGGCATTTTTAACACCAGAGGTTAAAGATTCCTGTAGGGATGTTCACCTGTGAAAAGAACATGTGCGATAAAAAGATATTACAGGATGCACAGAGCATGAGGAAAGGACTTTATTAGAGATGTATCAGAGCAGTCATGCTCAGGTGTGATCTGCATGCTGTATGGATTTACATATATAGATGAGATTATCTTTAGCCTCATGACACATGGACAGTTTATTGTACGGTTGTAGAATGCAAAGTGAGATAGTAACTGCAATAGATATTTTACTGGATAACTGTATGAGACCTACTTGTATATTTAGGTAGAAATGAAGTCAGGTTGTTGGGAGGTTGTCCACCTTGAGTCCTCTGGGATAGACTCCAGGCTCCAACCCTGTGTAGGATAAACAGTACAGAAAATGGATGGATTGATGGATGGATGGACAGATAGAGTGAGGGCTAATGATGTGTTCAAGCAAGGTTGCAGTTTGTAACATGTAACGATACATGTAAGCCATTTGACACAGATTAAATGGATAGAAATCATTACACAGACTATTCTGAATGTTAGCTATTATACAAATCAGATACATCTTCCATCATTTCCAGTACTGATTATCCTACACAGGGTTCACAGGGGATCAGGGCACCATGCGGGGGACACCCTGGACGGGGTGCCGACATTTTACAGGGTACAATCACACACATGATATTTGACATTTTGTATTATTACACAAGTTTTTGCTGCTATAAAAGAATCTGAGTGATATGTTTATTGCACACATCCTAAGAAAGTGTGATCAATATAAAACATTAGGATTAACCATTGTTATCTATTTTTATGTAAACTGAGTACAGTGATATTCCTTGTTTCCTCACTCTGGCTCCAAAGCATGTTTGAATCCCTTAAAATCTTAATGAGCATTGTTTTTTTTGTTTTTTTATCTCTGTTTGTAACATGAGAGCTTATTTCCCAATCAGCTAGCACAGATTATTATGCCTCTGATGTTCATTATCGAGACACTTTGTCCTTGAGGCTGCATTCCTCTCATTTTTTCCCCCCTCTCGCTCACACCTTTCTTTTTGTGTCAATTCCCTTTTAATTGGACATTTTGTCACCAAACAAGATTTATTACACGCTCCGCAGTAGAAGGGAATGGTGCTGAAATTAGAATATGTTCCGTCCGTGACACAGCCCCGTCCACTGAGGGCTGCGACCTTGCAGGCCATCTCCCCCCGTAGGGGGCTTTGAGGTTCCCACCCCTGAAAAGTGTGGACGTGGGGGGTGTGAGCAAAGGAAAGGAGGAGTAAGAGAAAGGGAGGAGGGGTGGGGATTGTGAAGGACTCTTGGGATCCTTCAGCAGTGGCCTGGATACCCCGTCTGGCACTTTATCTACTTAGCTGTGTCACCTTCAAACCCTGCAAACAGTGACACCCTTTTTCTCTGGCTGTGTGCTTACAGAGCGATTAGAGTGTGATGAGTGCTAATAGACACGGCTGAACCTGAGAAGAGCAGCCAGGGCTCGTGGTGGAGCTTAAGGTTAAGATGGTACTTTATCGACGGTCGCAACACCTACAAGTCCATTCAGCTCTCTGATTTAGAGTCCGTGTTTGAGATCTGGTGATAACGCTCGTAAGATACTGGATTTCCTGGCATAACCTATTTTTAAAGCCTCACTTTCTTTGCTCGGAGACAGTGTTTGCTTTGAGCTCTACAGGGAGAGTGGCATTGCGAGCAGCCTGTACTGGTCTATACTGAGCCGCAGCACTTGTGTAATTAACTCGAAGCATGCTCATTCGATAAACAATAAGTACACATTGTAATTAGATTAACCGTGCTCTTTGATTGAATGCTAGGCGTCAATGTTTTTGTAAATATTAATATGCTTTGAAGGCTAGTCACTCACACTTTAACACCTTCACAGTGAGTGTGTTTTTTTCCCATTGTCTACATGTCAGTTATCTTACTCTCCCATGTAGGTAGGCTGGCAGGTGTCCTTCCAGATGTTTCCTCCTGTGCCGATGTCACTCGGAGCCAGCTGTTGCGGGGAGATGTGTCTCTCCTCTCCTGTCCGTCAGCGAGTGTGTTGATGAGAGCGTGTAGGAGGGCTGGTGAGGGGGGTGAGCAGGCTAATTTCTTTAATTGATTGTATGTACAGCGTGACAGCTCTCCTGATGCGGAATGCGAGCAGGGGGCCAGCACTTAAAACTCAGTCAGTGGGGACGTGATTGATCCAGTGGTCCTCACACTGTTGCATCAGGCAGAGTAGGCTCAGTATTCAGTATTCTACAGGACATGCTCTCAATGATATAGCAAGCTCACATGAAGAGTTAGCATTAACTAACAATCAAATGGCACTGATGTGCCCTGTGTTCAACACCAGAGTGAAAGGAAATAACTCTCCACACCACTAGGGGCAGTAGTCTGTGTTTGTCTGTAGTAGTCTGTAAAAAAAACCTTAAAGATACAATAATGCAGAAGATCAATGTTTCCCAACCATCTAAACCATGCCTTCTTGATTCCTGGATCCTGCATACTTCAACTCATGACACAGAAATCAAAATCTGCCATCTTTAATGTATACACCAATTACTGATTTCATTTTAAAGTGACACTTCACTTTGTAAATGCATTAGTTCTGTCCTCAAATCTTTTTCTGGCAACTTTTCTTCACTTCCTTGATGAAAGGATTAAAAGGAAATGAGGAAGTATAGTTAAAGAAATGGGAGACCCCTTCTGTACTGGATTGCATGCTACTCTGGTACTTATAAGTACCATTATCCGTACTTGTGTAGACATTATTTATTTGTCATCTGCTCAACGATGACATGGTAAAATTACAGTTAAGAGAACTGGACACTCTTTCTTTTCTTTCTAATCATTTATACCTGCTTGTCCTTTGCATGTTTTACTAACATCCAAATTCAAATGCCAAATTGCTAAGAAATCTCTATCTCTGGCTTCAAGCACCAATTCAGTCATTACTGATGGAGACAGATATGCCCCAATTTGTGCCAGCAGTTTGGATTTGGAACATACCCCAAAAAATGAGATCAACAGTTGAATCCTACAGATTGGTGTCCTTTGGCTGCTCCCTGTTTGAGTACACCACAGCGGATCATCCAATCCACAAATTTAATTTTGGCACAGGTTTTGCGCTGGATGCCCTTCCTGACACAACCCTCCCATTTTATCCGGGCTTTGGACCGGCATTGAGAGTTAACCACTCAGTGCTTGGGTCAGTTCCTTGCCTGGGAATCAAACCCAGGCCAAGGAGATGAGAGCACTGGATCTTGCCACTGGACCACCAGGGACTTGAACCCTAAGGCTTCAAGTGATGTTTCAATTTCAGAAGATTTGAACACTGTTAGAAACGGGTTCTTTGGATTTCTGATGGGTTACATACTATTGTAGCATTCCAATTCCAACCTTAAAGGATTCTTATTTACATCTGACTTCTACCTTGGATATTTGATGTATATATTTTTTTTAATATATGCCATGGTGTCTTTTGGAGCCATCTGACAGGTGCACATCATTGGAAAAAAGAATTTGCCGTTAATTGTGCTTCTTTCTCAAATGTCCTTGTCCTCATTTGGTATTTTTGTTCTCCGCCATGCCGTCTTCTCCATCTCATCTTGTCAGGGCCTCCATTTTAATGAGCATCAGATCGCCACTCGGAATCACCCCATCGTCAGGACGACGGCCGTGTCCTCGGGAAGGTTCCAGAACTCTGTGGGCTTTGATATTTCCTTCTCTATCGCTTTTGCCTTGATAATGTTAACCCTCCTAATGAAGCCATTGTGCTGCTGTCCGAGACCATTGTTTTGCCCGGGTCTCTTCCCTTTAGCAGCCGGGCTGTCTCTCTGATGAACATATGCGTGTCTGTCATGCTATCTATGAGGGTTTTTATCTCACCCACCTTCACCCCAACACCCCCACACACCACCTTCCTTTTTTATAAAAGCATTTACATTCAAATTCACGAGCTGCGATGTTATTTGAATTCACACTGGGTGAAACTGGTGGAAGCAGTATATCTACCTGAGCCAAAATGTCATCTCGCATGAAACTGTGGTATAATTTAATAGCAATTAACAGTAAACAATAGTGTAGGGTGAACTCATAAATCAGTGGGCAGGGGAACTGATGGAGGGGGGGGGGGGTTGAGGGGGGAGGGGTGTTTGGAGGGGTGAGTGAGTGCACTTTGCTTTTTTTTCACGCTCTCTCTTTCACTTCAAGAATTTTGCAAAGACATCTTGTCTTGTTTTGCTAGCCAACAGTCACATTCTAACAAGGAGAAGTATTTATCAGAAAAAAACACAGAACAGCACACCAATTATAAATGCATATTATCTCTCTTTTTGCTTCTTCTTCTTCTTCTTCATGCAGAGCACTCCTCAAGGGCATTGCTAATTTGAAATATTATATATTCAACAAATATTTTCAAAAAAACGCAGCAAAAAGGTAGTAAAAATGGCTAATCTTGAAATACTAGACTTCACGGGTGATTAGGATCATTATCACGATGATGATGGCAAGCGTTGCTCTGCGGCACCGGCTTCTAAGGAAAGGGAGATTTATATGTGGTGTCAGTTGCAGGAAGTCAAAGACAGATGCGCGTCATAGAGAGCTTTGATGTCCCAGTCGTTTAGGAAGCAGAGTCCTGCTGTTGTCGGGACTTCAAGGCAGATCCCTTTTCGTCCTAAACGAGGAGCGGCGTTTCTACACATCGCTCCCTTTAACAATCAGCGTTGAGCTAGCGTTCGCTCTTGATTTGCCATCAGCCACCGGTTTAAGTTATTTTGCAGATCTGCACAGCAGGATGAGAAACAGGGCGAGAGACAGAGGCTGAGGGAAAATACGTACTTCTGTGTCCATAACCAATTAGCATTATAAAATTACACCATAACGGTTCTGGAAAATGAGCTTGTTTTATTCACATCGATCACATCAGAATTCCAGGGTTGTCATAATCTTTCTTTCTGGAGCGATCCGATCCATCGCCTGAGAGCAGATTGTGGCGTCGGATAAATAAATAGATAAGATGTGCAACATTAAGTTAATGCGGACGAGCAGCCGAGGCAGTAATACAGAGGTAGAACGAGAGGCCATAAAAACCCAGCATGGGTTCTCACTGCAGGCAGACGGTGCAGCCTCCGCACGTTTCTTTCTTCCCTGTCTCACTCTCTTTCTCTTTTCACGCTGCTCCACATTCCGAAGGGAGAAAGTCTTGCTCTGTCGTCGGTGGAGGCAGGAGTGAGTGAGGGTCTGCCTCTGGGACCACAGCTGCTTCGAGCAGCCACTGACACCGAGCAGCACAGGCACAATCCTGCAGGCTTTTACAGCTTGTCTCAAAGAGAACAAGACAAAATGAGGATGAAGGTGGAATATTTAGATCTCCCTGATGCATAGTTATCATACATATATGCTTCATATGCCTCTGTGCTTCAACTTAATTTAGATGTGAGGTCTACTGGTTATATTGTTATGGTTTGGTAATTGGGTGTTTAGAATTGGGTGAGCACCCAGATTTTTTGTTAAAGTGAAATATTGCAGAATTTGAAGGGAAGCAGTTCTCAAAAGTTTGCTCCTAGGGCCCATGAATATATATATATATATATGATTTGGGAGACATTTTTATCGAAGTTATATTTATTACTAAGCAATTATACTGTAGTTTTAGTGTCTTGGTCATTTGAATTGAATGAGTTTAATCCAAATGTAAATAACTCAAAAACAATTTGGCCTGTAAATAATGTTAACAGTAGGGCTTAAGTGGTTAAGGCTCTGGGTTGTTGATCAGGGTACAAGCCCCAGCACTGCCAAGCTGCCACTGTTGGGCCTCTGAGCAAGGCCCATAACCCACTCCACTTCGTTGCTGCTGTATCATGGTTGACCCTGTGCTCTGACCCCAACCTCCAAAGTTGGGATATGCGAAGAAAGAATTTCACTGTGCTGTAACGTATGTGTGACAATAATAAGCTTCTTATTCTAACTTGTACCTAAAGTGTTCTGTCAGAGAAATGTTGTAGCTGTAATAATTAGCAGCGTGTAAGTCAATGCCACAGTCTGTATCTATTTTGTATTCCACACCTCTGGGGTTGGGAGTTCGATTTCTGCCTCTGCCCTGTGTCCTACATTCTCCCTGGACTTGGGAGGAAACCGGAGTACCCTGAGGAAAACCCTGTACTCTGATTTCCTTCCCAGTCCAAAGATACAGAATATCTGTAGTGTGTGCAGTTGTGTTGTCTCCCTGTCCAAGGTGTGCATTTACATTTCCAGTATTTGGCAGCTGCCCTTAACCAGAGTGACTTACATTGATCTCATATATACAACTGAGCAGTTGAGTGTTAAGGGCCTTGCTCAAAGGCCCAGCA
>JAUCMX010000024.1:6865743-6908243 GCA_033459395.1 Hemibagrus guttatus
CATGAGCGTGTCACATTAGCAACATGAGAGGAAAAGGACAGTTGATTGTCCATGGTTACCCCAAGGTTGCGAGCAGTGGCTGAAGGGGAGATCATGGAGTTGTTCAGAATTAATGCAAGGTCCTGGGCTGGGGATGGATCACCTGCTCAGTTTTGCTGTGATTGAGTTTCAGCTGATGAACCGTCATCCAAGATGAAATGTTCACCAGACATGCTGAGATCTGAGCAGAAGCCGTGGTATCTGAGAGAGGGAAGGAGAAGATAAGTTGGGTGTCATCGGCATAGCAGTGGTATGAAAACCCATGTGAGGATATAACTTTGCCAAGAGAGTGGGTATAGAGGGAGAAAAGGAGAGGACCAAATACTGAGCCTTGTGGGGCACCAGTAGAGAGTCTGCATGGAGCAAATGTCAATCCCTTCCATGATTCCTGATATGAGTGACCATCCAGGTAGGAAGCAAACCATTCCCATGCTGTTCCACAAATTCCAAGACTCCTGAGGGTGGACAAGAGAGTCTTGTGTTTTACTGTGTCAAGGTCAAGAAGGATAAGGACTGATGACAGTTTGGCTGATCTAGCAGGATGTAGTTTCTCAGTGACTACCAAAAGGGCAGTCTCTGTGGAATGTACTGCTTTGAAGCCAGACTGGTTGGGATCATGAAGGTTATTCTGCAGGAGATAGTCAGACAGCTGATTATAAACAATGCATTAGAGAATTTTTGAAAGAAATGAGAGAAGTGATACCAGTCTGTAGTTGCTGAGGTCTGAGGGATCCAGAGCAGGTTTCTTCAGGATGGGGATGACCCTGGCTTTCTTAAAGGCAGTTGGTACATGACCAGATGTTAAGGATCCATTGATGACTGTGGTGATGAAGGGTAGGAGGTCAATGGTCTGGAGCATAGTTGAAGGGATTGGATCCAGTGGACAGGTGGTAGGATTGTAGGACTGGATAATTTGCAAAACCTCTTCTGCTGCTATGGTTGAGAGATGCTTCAATGAAGGAGTAGCGTCCTGACTGTGTGATGTAGATGAAGTTGGGGCAGAAGTGAAGGTCTGGAAGATCTTCTCAATCTTCTCCGTGTAAAAAGTGGCGAAATCTTTGGTGGTCAGAGAGGATGGAGCAGTTGGAGCCGGAGGGTTGAGTAGTGAAGAGAAGATGTTGTGGAGCTTTCGGGGATCTTGTGAAGCTTCAAGTTTTTCCTTGTAGAAGGAGGTCTTGGCAGAATTCACGTCCAAAGAGAATTTGCACAGGAGCGTACGGTAAGAGATGAGATCTGCGTTGAGTTGAGATTTCTTCCAGTTCCTCTCTGCTGATCGTAGTTCTCTCCGACTGTTGCGAAGCATATCTGACAGCCAAGGAGCAGGGCGAGATTATTATTATTATTATTATTATTATTATTATTATAAATGTTCCCACAATATTTACTCAACCTCTACTCAACATCGTCACTCCTAGGAAAAATTCACATGTCCTGGAGATCATGGGAAGAAGAAAATCTCTCATTCATTCTCACATTCTTTTTTCTTCAGTGATGATGAGGTCATTTTGAACACACAAACCGGTTACCCAGATTACAGACTGTAAACTGTTAATGAAAGAAAATTCATCATTACACTATGAATATGTTGTGCATGTGCTCATAGATATTTATTGGGTTGATAGATACGTTACATTTTGTGTATTTCTAGTCACTTCAGAGCCAAAAGAAACCCTGCAAACTGATCCGATGCTGTTAGCTGAATGAGTTAACCCACTTTTTTTTTATCTCCAGTGTTGAAAAATGACTAAAAATAAAGCAGTTTAATTTGTTAAGAAGAAAGGTTAAAAGGGGTGTCTAATGAAATATCATTATTATAAAGTTTTACACTTTTTTTTTTATTAGATGCTTCAAATGCACAGTAAATGCTCATCTCTTCTCATCTGAAAGTTTATTGGTTGTTTGAGCGAGTCTGTTAAAACGCTGAGACAGGTTAGCAAGTGTGTTCAGTGACAGAGCCCCACAGCGCATCCGAATGAGAGGACTCACGCTGACTTCTCCTCATATCCCCGCTCATGGTTTTTGATTAAGGTTTTAAATTTGGAAGGCAGATACGTCGTCGTCTTTAAAGTCATTGACATCCCCAGCGTGGCACAGCCGCCTCCCTCCCGGCCCCCAGACATCACCCTGAACGCATCAATTAGCACAATCAGTGGCCCACATACTTTTCCCTACTTTACATCCCATTTCAATATCTCATAGGGAAAGCTGCAAAGGAATACAATTAATTTTTTGACACAAAAGTGAAGGCGCTAATTTACCTGTTAAAAGTTGTTCCATTCTTACTTCACATTGATTAATGTTGCAATTATTTATTTATATATATATTTACTCCTGCCATTTAAAATAACTCTTTAATCTGTTATCTAAGTTAATGAGCATTTACCCTAATATTAATAACTTATTTTTGTAATGTATGTTTATAACGAGGGTCTTACTTTAATTAAAAAAGTACCAATTTTAGCAATAATTCAATTAAGCAAGTAATGACATCTTGAATAAACAAAACATTATCTTGTATTTCTCATTATGAGATTATTAAATAACAAATTTAACTGTTATATATTTCTAGAGATATTTACAAATTTCTAGCTGTCCTATTCCACTGGCAGATCAGTGTGCTTGAAATGGAGAAAAAATATCTGGCAACATAATCATATCAATTCATTTCAATTTTATCTGTATAGTGCTTTTAACAGTGGATATTGGCACAAGAAAAAAATTATAGATAGATAGATAGATAGATAGATAGATAGATAGATAGATAGATAGATAGATAGATAGATAGATAGATAGATAGATAACACAAGTATATCAGTATATATTAATTCAGCACATAAATTATCAAATTAAAATACAAATTATATATATATATATATATATATATATATATATATATATATATATATATATATATATATATATGTTATATAATATAATATATATATATATATATATATATATATATATATATATATATATATATATATATTATTTATATATATGTTAAATATCCCTAATGAGCAAGCCTGACCATTTTAACAGTATCTAAATCGTATCATAGAAAATAATAGATATAAATTTGCCGAGTAAAATATTCATGATATTTAGCGGTTGTCATTTAAATTGTCTTTTTTTTTTCGACAGCAAAGTGTTTGCATGCACAGGAAAAACTCAGGGCTTTGTAAATGTTTAAGTGTTTTAGTACACAATTTAAAAAATAACTCTGTTATTGTTTGAATTCCTGCTTTGAGCCATTTCATTTAATTTCATCAGGTATAATCGATTCATGGGCACAGATTTGGATTGAACATTGGTGGGGTTCAAGTGAAGTGTGAATGGGTATGCTTCCTGAATTTTTTAAATTAAATAAAAATTAATTAATAATAATAATAATAATAAATAGATTTTTTTGGTATATCTGCAGTGTCATAATATAATTCCTCTCTGCTTATATATTTTCTTATATCTATCTATCTATCTATCTATCTATCTATCTATCTATCTATCTATCTATCTAGCTATCTATCTAGCTATCTAGCTATCTATCTATCACAAACATTTATGGTCAAATGATAGTTTCATTAAAACAAATCACACAGAGTGTAATGAAGACACACTGTAACTGATTAAAACTCAAGCACATCATTTATTGTGAGATTTTAACATAACACTGTAGTGCAGGCACAGAAACGTCAGAAAAAAAAAGAAAAAAATTATATATATATATATATATGTGTGTGTATATGTACATATGTATATATGTGTGTGTATATATATATATATATATATATATATATATATATATATATATATATATATATATATATATATATATATAATTTATAATATATAAATAATAATAATAATATATAATATCTTTGACCAGTGATATAGTCAAATGACAGTAACTCAAGTGTTGTGTTGTGAGGCAATAGTTGGTTAATACCAATTTGTGCTATTCATATTTTTATCTGATTTATTACAATCAATTTGGAACATTGGGGGGGGGGCTATACTTCCCCCCATACCTCCTGGACACTATGCACCTGAATCAATCCCTGTATACTGTTTACATGAGCACTTCTCTTATAATCCGATCATTTGAATTGATACCCTTAGAGAAACCAATGTCTAGCCATCAGTCTCAAGTTCCTAGTAATGAAGGAACAGCAGTGCCTTTGTTTTCAGAGATTACTCAAGAAAGTAAACCTTGACAAGGAGTATGCTGAAGGAGTGCTTACTCGCCTACTGCATCTCAACATGGTACACCAGCTGCACTGCTGCGAAGAGGAAAGCCCCACAACAGCGCTCAAAGAATCCCAGCTGCCGGCTCTCGAGGATATCTACATCACCCGCTGCCTACACAGTGCTAGCACCATCTCCAGCAATCTAATACACCCCTGCTAGCACATCATCAAATTTCCTGCTCTCCAGGTGTACCAGCACCTTCATTGACAGACTGGTCTACCCGAGAGACATCAACCTACCTTCACAACCAGGCAACTGTCATGTGTCTATCAATTCAGAACAGCCTCATTACTCTCCAAAGTCACACACCTTTTCCTGCTCAGTGAGTAGGACACTGCTGCAAAGTCTATTATAATGATCTCACCATGATATCCTAGCATGCTGCACTACAATAACATTGCAGTAGTTCATCTGCATGACTTCACCTTGATATTTACTGTAGCTGCACAGCATGGCAGTGGGGATTTTTGCTCAGTCATCCACAAGACTATTACAGAGATTGGGAACTGCTGTCAACCAAGGAAGACCATTCCAGACAGACCTTATATTAATGGAACTTGTGGTGGCTCTGTTGGTTATGTCTTTGGATTACTGATCAGAAGGGTGAGGGTTCAGGCCCAAGCTGTTGGATCCTTGAGCAAGGCCCCAATTTCCTAAGCTGGAATATGTAAAGAAAGAACCTCAATATGCTGTACAGTGTGGCAAAAAAGTATTTAGTCAGCCACCAATTGTGCAAGTTCTCCCACTTAAAAAGATGAGAGAGGCCTGTAATTTTCATCATAGGTACACTTCAACTATGAGAGACAGAATGAGGAAAAAAAATCCAGAAAATCACATTGTCTGATTTTTAAAGAATTTATTTAATTTAAGTTATGAAGTTATGGTGGAAAATAAGTATTTGGTCAATAACAAAAGTTCATCTCAATACTTTGTTATATACCCTTTGCTGGCAATGACAGAGGTCAAACGTTTTCTGTAAGTCGCCACAGGGTTTTTACACATTGTTGCTGGTAGTTTGGCCCATTCCTCCATGCAGATCTCCTCTAGAGCAGTGATGTTTTGGGGCTGTCGCTGGGCAACATGGATTTTCAACTCCCTCCAAAGATTTTCTATGGGGTTGAGATCTGGAGATCTGGTTGGATCTGGAGACTCCAGGACCTTGAAATGCTTCTTACGAAGCCACTCCTTCGTTGCCCGGGCGGTGTGTTTGGGATCATTGTCATGCTGAAAGACCCAACCACGTTTCATCTTCAATGCCTTTGCTGATGGAAGGAGGTTTTTACTCAAAATCTCACGATACATGGCCCCATTCATTCTTTCCTTTACACGGATCAGTCGTCCTGGTCCCTTTGCAGAAGAACAGCCCCAAAGCATGATGTTTCCACCCCCATGCTTCACAGTAGGTATGGTGTTCTTTGGATGCAACTCAGCATTCTTTCTCCTCCAAACACGACAAGTTGAGTTTTTACCAAAAAGTTCTATTTTGGTTTCATCTGACCATATGACATTCTCCCAATCCTCTTCTGGATCATCCAAATGCTCTCTAGCAGACTTCAGACGGGCCGGACATGTACTGGCTTAAGCAGGGGGACACGTCTGGCACTGCAGGATTTGAGTCCCTGGCGGCGTAGTGTGTTACTGATGGTAGCCTTTGTTACTTTGGTCCCAGCTCTCTGCAGGTCATTCACTAGGTCCCCCTGTGTGGTTCTCGGATTTTTGCTCACCGTTCTTGTGATCATTTTGACCCCACGGGGTGAGATCTTGCGTGGAGCCCCAGATCGAGGGAGATTATCAGTGGTCTTGTATGTCTTCCATTTTCTAATAATTGCTCCCACAGTTGATTTCTTCACACCAAGCTGCTTACCTATTGCAGATTCAGTCTTCCCAGCCTGGTGCAGGTCTACAATTTTGTTTCTGGTGTCCTTTGACAGCTCTTTGGTCTTGGCCATAGTGGAGTTTGGAGTCTGACTGTTTGAGGTTGTGGACAGGTGTCTTTTATACTGATAACGAGTTCAAACAGGTGCCATTAATACAGGTAATGAGTGGAGAACAGAGGAGCCTCTTAAAGAAGAAGTTACAGGTCTGTGAGAGCCAGAAATCTTGCTTTTTTGTAGGTGACCAAATACTTATTTTCCACCATAATTTGCAAATAAATTCTTTAAAAATCAGACAATGTGATTTTCTGGATTTTTTTTTCTCATTCTGTCTGTCATAGTTGAAGTGTACCTATGATGAAAATTACAGGCCTCTCTCATCTTTTTAAGTGGGAGAACTTGCACAATTGGTGGCTGACTAAATACTTTTTTGCCCCACTGTATATGTCACATAAAAGCTTCTTCTTAGAGCACTGTGTCATGCTAGAACAGATTTGGATGAACTCTATTGTAATGCTTCAGCAAGCAAAGATATTCAAGACAATTTTGTGGCAACAACTTGAGCACATAATTGAGGAAAGACACATGTGGGTGTGGTAGTCGGGTGTCCTCATACTTTTGGCCATAAAGTCTATGTAAATTCCATCCATCTATCCATTTTCTGAGATGCTTATGCTACTTCTATGCAGGATTTCAGGAATCTATCCCAAAGAACAAGCGGCAGAAAGATGGGGACACCCTAGATGGGGTACCAACCCATCACAGTTCACACACACACACACACACTATGACACGATTTAAAAATGCCAATCAGCCTACAACTCATGACTTAAAGCACCCAAAGGAAACCATGAATCCTGAGGAGAAGACAAACACACATATGGCAGAGACAGGGATCAATCCTCCTTTCAAACATGCAAACCATTAAGCCACTTTGCCACCTGCGTTTTTAAAATATTACAGATTCTTAAATGCCATTTTCATTACTAACACAGTACATTTCAAAATCTTTTCACTTGGCTATAGCCCTAGCTAGTAATTTAGGATTACAACATCAATTCAGTCTCTATAAAATATGAATTAATGTGGATGCTTTGTAGGTGAACGACCCAAGCCTGATATAGAGGAATTAAAGATTAAAGCTGGCTAGCTAGCTTGTCTCAATTATCTTTACGTTAACTTCTAAATTAAACAACACATTAAATCTCCAAAATAGTCTCACCTAAGCTTTAATGAGGGTTAGTGGTAGCTCAAGTGGTTGAGGCGCTGGGTCACTGAGCGGAGCGTGGGAGTTCAAGCCCCGGCACCACCAGACTTCCACCGTTGTGCTATTGAGCAAGACCCCCAACCCACCCTGCTCCAAAGGTGCTGTATCATGGCTGACCCTGTGCTCTGACCCCAACCCTCCAAGGATGGGCTATGTGAAGAAAGAATTTCACTGTGCAGTAATGTATATGTGACAAATAAAGACAACTTAACTTGATGAAAAATCTCAGCTGCATACTGTTGATTTGTAGGACTCTTCTACACAGTCTCAGTTTTCAGTTTAGTTTCTCTCAAGGTTTCTTCATCATCTCAGAGAGTTTTTCGTTCCTCATTAGGAATTTAAATCTACATCTGGAGTTCTTTGAAAAATGGATACTGTCAAAAGTGCTATATGAAATATAAATTTTAAGGAATAAATGACATTGTTTCTAGGCAATTAATAACAGTGTCTAGACCACTGATGGAACACTTCAAGATGCGAGGAGTATCCTGATGCTGTTGCTCAAAAGCTTCTGTCTGGAATAAAACATCAGCCATGGATAGCATCCTTGGAAAACAACTTCAGGATGCAGTGTACTGTCTAGTAAAGACTCTCAGCAGATTATAGCATTTAATAATAAAACAGTGTTAAGAAATAGAGCAGAACTTTACAGTTAAAAATACCTGTAAAATTAAAGTCATTTTTCAGAGTGTAGATTGCTGGTGTCAGCTGATATCTTTTTAAGGCAAGACTTGAACACTAAGTCCCAGAGCTTCCAAAGTGGGTCACGCTCAACGGACCTATTCTGATAATCCTTCATTCAATATTTGAATATTTGAATATTTTTATATTAAAATAAATAAATAAATAAATAATGCAGATAGGTGGGTAATAACATCACTACAAGTATTTGCTTATTTATTTATTCATTGTAATTTTGGTAACAGAATCCAATAATAATAATAATAATAAAAATAAAATAATAATAATATTTTATTCTCGTTACTGTTTATTATCAATGCTATCCACATGACTCTGTCTGTTAATAATATACTGTATATTAAATATTTCTGTCCAGAACTGTGCAACGATCTTCTAGACAACATGCACTGAATAATAATGTGAATATTCTGTAGTAAATGAATCTGATTTAATCAATAGTGGAAGGATGAGCCCCCAACCTGAGCAGAACCTCTCAGGATGTAAAGCGAATTGAAGATGACCGTGATGCCCAGCAAGGGATGATAATTGGGATAAACCCATGTAAACATGTCAGTGTGGTCTTGTAGTCCACTTCCTGACTCCCACCTTCAGCATGCAGCCTCCCACTTCACTGCTGCAGCCTGAGAAAAGACTAAAGCTCCATAATCAGCTTCTCTTCTGCTTAATATCACAGCCAGCTAACCTTTAGGGAGGCGAAGAAGGAGGGAAAAAAAACTCAAGGTGAGGGAACAAGACGCTTGTCATATCTGTCGGGGAAAGTAGGACACGTTTCACTTACTGATGCGTCCCAGCATTCAGAGCAGAATCAGAAGTAGCCCCCTTCCACCACAGACATGCCCGCACACCTGGCTTGAACCATGCAACAACAGGGCTTAAATCTGTGTTTACACTTCTGCGCTCGTAAAATGTGTTTAATTAGCTTTGGCTTCATTTTCAGAATGTCATCACCAACTGGAGAAATAATGAAAAAAAGAAGAAGAAAAAAACAGGTGAAGGAAGAGATAGGAGAGAAAAAAAACATAGTGAGAGTGACAGAAAGAGAACAGAGAGAAAGAAAAAGATAGAGGAATAAGATAGAGGTAGGAGATCCGGTTATACAATATACTTGAAAGCATTTACATGATACAAGATATATATCACAATATTTTGTATTTAGGTACCTGGTTGTGAAACATTTAAAAACCACAGAAAGGAAGAAAAAGATTGGTACAAACATCGATTTTTCATGACAAACAACATAGTTTCAGCCTTAAACGTTACAACCATGACATACAGACTGTCTGATATCTTATCTTGTCTGATGCACACTTTTCTGGCCACAAACATCAGGATCCTGAAGGCTGCAATCTGATTGGATCACTGTGCACTGTTTTCCTGTGGGAAAATACAAATTTCTGTGAGATTTCCAAAGCACCAAATTTTCACCTAATACTATATTTCATTATTATTTAATACTTATTATGAAGCAGTTAGTTGTGAGTAAACGATAATCTTGCATGTTTGACAAGGGTTGCTCTACGAGGATTACTTTTTTTTTTTTTTTTTTTTTTTACAAATTGCTCCATTTCCTGTTATATTCTTCTGAAGTTGGCAAATTTATTGAAGGCTTTAAAGCACTGACACTGGAGACTCCTTTCACCTTTCATCTATATTAAATAGACTTCTCCTTAACAGAAAACGTCACCACTTCAATGATTCCACTTTTGTATGCTTTGTGAAATAACATGTATTTTATCTGGAGCACTTATCATACCAGTCCCTGCAAATGAGCTGTTGCTATTGAAACAGCAATGTATTAGCCTGAGCTTATTAATCTATTAATCCATCTATCTATCCATCCATCCATTTTCTGTAGCGCTTATCCTACAAAAGGGTTGCAGGGACCCTGGAGTCTATCCCAGGGGACTCGGGGGAGTCACCCTGGATGTTGTGGCAAACCTATTACAGAGCACAATCGAACACTATGGACTTTTTAGAGATGGCAATCAGCCTACAATGCATGTCTTTGGATTGAGGAAGACACCGGAGAACCCGTGAGGAAACCTGAAGCACTGGGAGAACATGCAAACTCCACACACACACACACAGGAGGCAGAAATCAAACCTCCAAAGATGCTAACATTTACATTTTTGGCATTTGGTAGAAGCTCTTATCCAGAGTGACTTACAATTCATCTCATTTTATACAACTGAGCAATTAAGGGTTAAGGGCCTTGCACAGCAACTTGGTGGACCTGAGATTCCAGCTCACAACCTTCCGAGCAGTGGTCCAACACCTTAACCACATTTGAGGCAAACAGCGTCCTAACCACTAAGCCACCTTGCCCTAGCAGAAGCACATTATTATTATTATATGAAACTAATCAATGGGGGCACGGTGGCTTAGTGGTTAGCATGTTTACCTCACACCTCCAGGGTTGGGGGTTTGATTCCCGCCTCTGCCACATATATGTGTGTGGAGTTTGCATGTTCTCCCTGTGCCTCTGGGATTTTCTCCAGGTACTCTGGTTTCCTCCCCCAGTCCAAAGATATGCATTGTAGGTTGATTGGCA
Organism: Hemibagrus guttatus; assembly: GCA_033459395.1. NCBI lineage: Eukaryota > Metazoa > Chordata > Actinopteri > Siluriformes > Bagridae > Hemibagrus > Hemibagrus guttatus. The sequence continues at coordinate 6,876,426 of JAUCMX010000024.1, forward strand.
TCTCTAAATTGTCTGTATTATGAGAGTGTGTGTGCCCTGCAATGGGTTGGCACTCCATCCAGGGTGTATTCTGCCTTGATGCCCAATGACACCTGAGATAGGCACAGGCTCCCTGTGACCTGAGAATAGTTCGGATAAGCGGTAGACAATGAATGAATGAATGAAACTAATCACAATTACAGCCACCATGATTGCTATAAAAAATCAGTCAACACCTTTTCACCAATCAGAATCGAGTATTCATCATCACGGTTGTATAATCAAATTTAACCCATGTTGCTTTAAATCATTATTTCACTGTTATTGTAAAGTACGACATGAGGAACTCTTTATGTGGCATCTGATCAGAAGTTCTTCACATGCAACCTTGTATTAGAAATAATTAGGCAGTGCCCACCCCCTAAATCCCTCCCTGTGCCTCTTTAGTCACCTTTATATTTAAAAACTAGGCGACATCACTGTTCTGTTCTAGCAACAAGAGAGCGGGAGAAGGATGGAGAATAGAATAATGGAAGTGGGTTTAGACTAATCAGCTGTAGATTAAATAAGAGTTTTATTTTTGGTTCCCCGGTGCGACGTAAAATGTTAAAGCCGTGCAAATCATGAGCGATGATCTGCACACACAGGAGCAACAGGCTGGTCTCATCGCGTCCTCTAATAAGGTTAAAATATTTTAACATGCCGCTCAGCGTGTTTCAGCTCCTCCACAAACATAAAGCACAGCTAGTAAGTGACATGCATTTGTGCTAATGAGTGAAGAGGCCGTCTGCAATATTCCACTATCCTTCATTAAGGCAGGAGACGAGAGGAGCTGGACGAATCTCCGCTGACTGATTGAGGCTGTTATGGTTTATGGACACCATTTTTCAAAAGCTACTCCTGACAGCACTTGAGGTTATTAAATTGTCAGAAAAGAAAAGGTAGAGAGAGAGAGAGAGAGAGAGAGAGAGAGAGAGAGAGATAACAGTATAGAGAAGATACAAAGGTTCAGAATTTAAGAAAATTTCACTTGTAAATTCGTAAAAATTTTGGCCTTCATTCAAAAGGATCTAAAGTTAAAGTTAGGGACGAGATTAACATTTGAAAAAAAAAATTTTTTATCTTTTCAAGGTGCACCGGTTTTACTGTCTCGAATAGTCTGGAAGTTGTTCATTTTTTAACAAGTTCAGTAACCGAGATTTACAGGGAGCATGACCCTGTTATTAAGTCACAATGATGTGTATTTATATTATTTATATAATGTGTATGTGTTTATTTTTGTAAGATTTTCATAAATGTTGTCACTCCTGATCTCTCCACATCCACCACTTTCCATTCAAGTAGTTGGTTTTGATCTTGCTGTTCCTCATCATTCATTTCATCTGACTCATGTGATCTTTGTACATCATTAATTTGACTTGTCTTTCATGTTTGGTCAAACCTGTAGAAAAAAATCGTCTTAGTCATAAAATCATCATGGAAATATCTGGGAAACACAATGAATCATAATCGGTGAAATAGTGACTCATACAACTGACAATGAAGCATCTTGAAAAAAAAAAACAATCTGGACGTCTGTCAGACATATTAAATGTATATAAATATATTGCTCAGAAAAGCACAGACGTTGGTGCTAAACAACCAGCTTTATCACATACAATTCATGAAAAAAGAAATCCTGCTGAAGAAATAATTGATTTTTGACATGTTTAGCAATTTGAGATGCTTTTCTGCTCACCATGATTGAAAAAAAGCACTTATTTGAGTTGCCATATCCTTCATTCACAAACACGCACATACACAGATCAGGCATTACATTATGAGCAGTGACAGGTGAAGAGAATAACACTGATTATCTCCTCATCATGGCACCTGTTAGTGGGCGGGATATATTATTGTTGATGTGTTAGAAGCAGGAAAAATTGGCAAGCATAAGGATTTGAGCGAGTTTGACAAGGGCCAAATTGTGATGGCTAGACCACTGGATCAGTGCATCTCCAAACCTGCAGCTCTTGTGGGGTGTTCCTGGTCTGCAGTGGTCAGTATCTAAGAAAAGTGGTCCAAGGAAGGAACAGTGGTGAACTGGCAACAGGGTCATGGGCGGTCAAGGCTCATTGATGCATGTGGGGAGCGAAGGCTGACCCATGTGATCCGATCCAACAGAGGAGCTACTGTTGCTCAAATTGCTGAATAACTTAATGCTGGGTCTGATAGAAAGGTGTCAGAATACACAGCGTCAGGCTGTTTTGGCAGCAAAATGGGGACCAACACCAATATTGTGGTGTTGCAGGTGGTCATAATGTTATGCCTGATCAGTGTATATGGTAAAGATGTGTCACTACTGCACTGCATCTTGTAGTAAGAGCTCTGAACCTTTTATTTACAATATATTGATCTCCTTGATTGTCTTTTCTCATGTTATCAGCTTTGCGTTTGCCCAGTTAGATTCTATTTGCTGAGTTTTGTTGTGCTCTTTAGTGTGATATCTTGTATATTATATACAGAATTGGAACCCAATGTGCTCCTGTGATCCCAGAAGATGTGACCTGTGGTTTCAGTGATGCTCTTGCCATCTTCCTGTATGACTGTATGCATTGCTCTTCTGCCACCTGATTGGCTGACTGCCTGAAAGAGTAAGTGTACATGTAGCTAGCTACAGAGATAATATGATCATCATGGGTTCTAGAAGGCGGAGCTTCGTATATATATATTTGTATGCTATCAAAGAGTGAAAAAATCATTCCAGTGTTTTTGTAGCTTCCTTTTTTTTATCACTCAAGGCCAAAGCTTACCCTGTGCAATAATAAAATCTCCTCTGTTTGCTCTGTATAGATCAGACTGGCATGGAGAGCAGAATGAAGACTGAGAAACGCATCTGGCTCAGCTACTAATGTTAAAAACACTGTTTCCTTTATTCTGAACCATACATTTTAATTAACACTACACCTTTGTGTTTACCTGGAGCACTACATTTCTTCTTGTTGACATGCTGGCACGAGTTAGGTGGTAATTACCACTATCACACATGACAACCGATAACCAAACAGTTAGTGAAGACACACATATAAACAACACCTGCATGTAAACAGACTCCACCCACACACTCCCACGTGCACTTACAAATGTGCTGTATATGCTTCTGACTCTGTGTTTTGGGATGTGTGTATGTGTAGAAAAATGTATGTGTATAGTATGTGTGTGTAGGAATGTGTGTACAGTATGTGTGTGCGTGTGGAGATATTTGTATGTGTACAGTATGTGTGTGCATGTGGAGATATGTGTATGTGTGTGTATATATGTATATGTGTATCTCTACAATAAATGTGTGTGTAGGAATGTGCGTTTGTGTGTGAGTAGATATGTGTTTTGTGTGTGTGTGCTAGTGTGTGTGTGTGTGTGTATCTCTACGGTATATGTGTGTGTAGCTTTGTGTATATATATATATATATATATATGTATGTATGCGTGTGCGTGTGTGTGTGTCTATCTCTACGGTATATTGTGTGTGTGTGTATGTGTGTTAGTTGTTGGTATTTTCATCCCAGTCAGCTTTGATTCAGGTGTATGCAGTGGAGGGAAGAGCAGGTGGGGGAGACATGTGCTCCCACTATGACCTTGACTCACAGACCTGGGGAGTGTATTCGCTTACAAATTCACACACAACACACATTTCATTCTCACCATCCTGCCCCCACTGCAATCACACACACACACACACATACACACACATCTGCAGGAAGAAACACTTTCACTCTCTACATACACAGTCCTACATGAAGAAATGCTTTCATTCTTTCCAGCAAAGCTCCAGGACTTACTGCAACCCCTAGACAAATATTTCTTCCATCATTAATTTAGTATTGTTCCGTTGACTCACCCTGACTCTTTTTTTTTTCAATATTTCTTCTCTTTCTCTATTGAAATTAACTTTATAGGTCAACAGGATACAGATTATAAATTGACCCCTAAATGTAAGGGGGGGGGGCGTACGCTAACATATACGTTATATATATTATCAAAATAATAAAATCCAATTAAATACACACACACACACACATATATATGTAAATAATATAAAAATATATATAAATATATATTTATTTAAAATGTATTTATATAAAAATGTGTGTAAGGAGTTATAATTATTAATTATATTAATATATTATTTAAAAATGTGTATAAACGAAATAATATTTATTTAAATCTAAATATATAATGTATTTATTTATGCAATATTTCTGACTTTGTATCACACCACAGTGTTTTGAGAAATATCATTTTAAACTAAACAAGATATTAATATTGGTGAACTATTTTTCCCTTTACATTTACATAACCTAGGCTGTGAGATTTCCACCAGATACAAGCACAAATGTGTTTTGACTTTGAAAATCAGAGTCCACCTTTTACAGAAGATCAGCTGTCTACAGAAATGTATTTGGAAAACCCAGCTCCAATAAAATGCTACTTATCCCAGCCCACCCACACACTCAATTTAAAGTGAACTGTCCCCTGGTCCTCTGTCCCACACACAGGCCTGCCTCTCTCCTGCTCTCTGTAGTACATAGCGTGATGGAGCGTCAGCGTCAGTCAGAGGCAGAACGTTGCAAGCTTGCTCTGCTCGTCTCCCTCAGGAGCACATCACAAATCGTCAGTGCCAGGCTGGGAGAGGAAGTCCCCAGTGGGAGAGAAATATCAGGGGAATCAGGATTTATTTAGCCCTTGAGAGCCTCTCAGCAGACTGCTACACAAAACACGGCTCCAGATAGCAGCTGATAATCATCACTGGAGCAGAAGAGCGACTCTCCATACAAATTCCCTGTGTTTGTGGACGGCAATGGAGCCGTTATTGCTCCGGGATGAAGCTTCGAGACATAAATGGTAATAAACTCAAATGGTTGAAGTTTTTCATACCCTGGAAGGGTGGACTATACGTATAAGTAGCAGAGAGAATACCTGGCATAATGATGGAGCAGTATGGACAGGTGATGTGTAGATGCCTTATCACAATTTTTTTTACTACCAGGCAAAATGGTATGTGGTCAGCGGGTACTGTAAACATAAAACAGAGACTACGAACTGACATTTAAAAAAATATCTATCCTAACTTAATCAAAAACAATTGCTGCATTCAGTAATTCATTTCATTTGCTTCTTTATCTGATTGGACTGATTACCATGTAACAGTCAGCTAGCTAGCTGTCTAACATTAGCATAACATTATTTACCTTTTGGCACATTAGGCTCTCTGAAATTTTTCTGCCCAAATATTTCTCTCTCTCTCTCTCTCTCTCTCTCTCTCTCTCTCTCTCTCTCTCACGCTCTCTCTCTCTCTATCCCCCTCTCTTCACTCATTCTCTTTCTCAGATCCTTATTTCTGGTACATTTTGCCCAGGTCCCCATGAACCATTAGCCAATAACAAGTTGCTAACTAAAGTCTTCCAGGGCCAAACTACTTTTTTTTTTAAAGGGGGGGTTTGAGATCCTAATGAAACATCAAGCAGACAAGCAGAATCATGGCATTCACTAAGATTCTAAAAAGACTCAAATTAATATATTTTATTTTTCATGATAAACAGAATTAAAGCGCATGGGTCTTGATATCGCTTTCACCAAGATCCAGAAATGGTCACACACTATTCCACATTTTTCATAAATCAAAAATACCTATGAGCATCCTGTGCTCATATCATTTTCTAGAAAAACGGTGCACCTGGTAACACTTGTTATAAAGCTCCGAGCAAAACACGTGCCACTAATTTGCACCTGGTTTTGGGAGGCAGAAAATATCACATACAAAATGGCTGTCAGTAATTGCCCAGAGTTCAGTACATTGAATGGAATATGTAATCAGTCGCACTTTCCATTTGGGTCCCTTTTTTTTCCTAGCACTGATTTTCTGTGTGTGAAGGAGAGGTGTTCACTTTTCTGGATAAAACAGCATGTTATCTGTGTGGCAGTTTATATACAGATTTTTTCTGCAGTTTTTGCTGCAAACATTCTTTCATTTCTTCATCTGCACTGGTCAGGGCTGTCACAGGAAAACTCATGAGGTTGGAATACACCCTATATGTAATTCCAGTCTATCACAGGGCATTATACATGTACACACCTTCAAAGTAAAGCTGCTTTACCTACTACAGAATGGTTGGAGGACATGAGGATTGAGGATAGTGGGTACGGTATTGGATTCCTGATCAAACAGTTGTGAGTTCAACTCCACCAAGCTGCCACTGCTGGGCCTCTGAGCAAGGCCCTTCACCGTTCAGTTGTATAAAATAAGTTGTAAGTCAAAATAAATAATTGTATAAAATGAAATGTAAGTCGCTCTGGATAAGGTGTTTGCCAAATGTGAATGAAATGAGCTCAGACTTTAAGCCGAGCTCAGGATCGAACCCTGGAGCTGTGATGCAGCAACACCAAATAATCTGCAAGTAAATGGATTGATAGCTCAATGAGACTGCAGAGCCTTCATGTAAACACCTAAATCAGTCCACAACTAAATAAGTTCTGGTAATTAGGAATGAATTAGCCATATAACACTTGAATCTTACTATTTTTTAATCTGTTGTTTCAAATATATCCTTCTTGCATGAGCAGTGGTGAATGTGTTTATTCTTAAACATGGAATCCGGTGGAAAGAAGGAAATACAAGCAAAGAGATATATCAAGCAGAGGAAATAGAGGAGTAGAGATTTATTTATTTATTTATTTAGCTAGTGATGGACTCTGCTGTCCAAAGTGAGGTTGGAAGCTCATGCCACCACTGAGGGACAGCCAGTTGGAAGGTTCTGAAAAGGGAGCTCGTGCCTTGCCGAGTAGACACTACCAGGTGTCATGCGTTATAATATTTGTTCAACATATTAAAAGGTGAAAAGATTGTTGAGAGACTGGACAGAAGAAAATAATAACATAATAATCTTTTCAAATATTTTGAGGAAATGCAGTTTGGAGGCTTCAATCGTTCAGTAGAACAAATTAAAAACAGATTGAAATGTTTTAAAAAGGTGCACCACATGACAGAGGTAGAAGTGCTTACAGCCAAGCCACTTTTCCTTTTTAAGACATTATTCATTTATTTATGGGATGCAACAGACACTCTGTTTACACAGAAGTTTTGTTCGGAATATATGTAATGCACAAATATTTGAATCAGATTTGTTTCAGTTTTTTCCAGAGGTGAAAGTTTTTGCCTGTTTTGTTGTGTCCATATTCAGCATTGATTGTCTTTGTCATGTCACACTACACAGTGGTGCTTAATATGAAGCTCATATGAAAGTAGACACTCAGGTCTTCGGGAAATTGTAGTTCCCTTTCAAGGGAACTTGGCGCTGCGTCATGTATGATGCTATGGGGAACACTTCTAATAGCGACAGCCATGACGCAGCGTCTCATTCCCCTTTCAGGGAACCGGGTTTCATACGTAACCTGGTGTAGTTTTTTCGAATTATTTTCATTTTTTTCTCACACAAATGTTTCTATCTTCAAAGTAAATGCTGATATCAAACCCATTTCTGCTCTCTGATATGCCCCAAGTGCTTGTTCTAAAGCATCTTGTGTAAGGTTATCCCAACAGAGGATTTTCTCACACTGAAAGCCAAAAGTGTTCTGACTTATTTTATATCAGACCTGCGGCGATAATTCATTTGTTTATACCGACTGAAAATGTCCGATAAGTCGATTTCCATTGTTACACTATTAGGATTTGCAATCAAGTTGAATTCATTCATGGGTGCATGAAAACATACCTACTGTGCCACCATACGGATGTATCCTTTACGATCATATACGTATATTGTAGCCTTTGCAAGCTTTATCGCTTACCATCATTTCCGCACCTGCAAAAAGGGAATGTTGCTCTTTTGTGTTGAAATGGAAAATAGAGGAGCGGAGAAGAAAACAACGAGGACAGAAGAGAGGAATGAAAAGAGGAGAGTAAGGCAAAGAGGGAATGAGTAGCTGTCAGCTGCTGATGAGTTTATCCTCTGACAGCTCTGACTCTCTCGAGTCATTGCAAGCTGGGAGCTGATGAGAACCTGCCGCTGCTGTCTAATTGTAAAAGGAAAAGGGCAATGGGAGATGCCACCAGCTTTGTGTCACACACAAACAGTGTGTGTGTGTGTGGGTTTATGGGAAAGACTGAACCAGTGTGTAATTGCTTATGCGTGTGTTTGTTTGCATGCAGAAGAGCTGGTTTAAGTGATATGACTCAATGTTTATGTCTAGATATATTGAGGGAGCTCTGTGTGTGAGTGTGTGTGTTGCCATCGAGTGGGTTTAGACTGCATTAGTAAGGCCATTAGTGCATTTGCAAGGTGTTCAATGCGAGTGTTAGTGATGTGCTTGCCTCCTTTCCTCCATTTAGCTTACTCGGATGAGGGAGAGCAGTGACACACTTACTGACAGTAATGCCTTAGCGAGTGCTGTGTGTGTCCATGTGTGTGTGTGTGTGAGAGAGAGAGAGAGAGAGAGAGAGAGAGAGAGAGAGAGAGAGAGGGAGAGGGAGAGGGTGGAAGAAACTGTCTACACCGAAAGAAAGAGAGAAGATATAATCATCTCTCCGGGAAAGCGAATTTTAGGTATCCAAATCCGACGCAGCATGGACTGTAACGCAGCACACACACTCTGAACGGAGGATGCTGAGATTGTACTCGGGAATGAGCTCGGCTGTTAATTGAACGTGTTTAGTGCACGTGTAAATTGGGCATAACAGCAGACACATTAAGAGTGAACTCTCTTCAAAGCACTCTTCCATTAGCGAGTGCATCACGTGCAGCTCACAGGGAGTTACAGCAGGCTCCATTTCTGCTAGCTGATAATGAATCGTTTCAGGTGCAGGAGGAGATCACGGTACACTTCTAAATGACATGGAATTGAACATCTCACACTGCAACAATTTGAATTCTATTTAATATTTTTAAGTGGCATCTCAATCTTCATATTCATTTTCTGTATTCATATCTAAATATAGCAAGTTCGTTGAGATTATGGGCTCCATGCCATTTCTAGCTTTGTTTGTTTTTTTTTTTTTTGTATCCTATTCCATTTTTATTTCAGGCTGCTTTATTTTCCTGGTTTATGGTTTGTCACTTTGAGACAAGATTCATTTCTTGTGAACAGAAAACGAGGCTATACTGATGAGTAATACTGATTTCATTTATTTTTTTCACCTCACATCACCCAAATCAGTAGTGTGAGTGGTTTAATCGCTATTTATTACCTTGTGCATCTTCACATCTCCGATGTGTTTCTGAGGGGACCGAGGTGTGTCATATATTTATTTAACAACACACAATAAAACAATTTGGATTACAGTATAATCCATCCATCCTCTACCACTTATTCTACACATGGTCAGACAGTGTAGAGATGTTAAACTGCCTAAAACACATGTCTTTGGACTGGGGGAGAAAACCGGAGGACTTGGGGGAAACCCCTGAAGCATGGGGAGAACATGCACACAGGGCAGAAATGAACCACTAACTCTGGAAGTGTGCGCTAAACCACTAAACCACTGTTCCCCTCATTCAGCTACAACTAAAGCAAAAGTAGAAAGGATTAAAACATGACAGAGTTTGCTGTTACAGGAAAATAACCAAAACAGTTTCGATATTCAGTGTAACTCTGGTTACAAGCATGATATTGCTTTTTAATTGTTAAGTGACTGCCATTGCTGACACAATGTTTCCAGATGTTTTGTATTTGCTCCACAAAGGGAAATAGATCCCAAAGAAACCACACTGAATTTATAGCACATTAGGTAGTTGGTTCGCTAACTCACACAGACATTCCTGTTTAAGCAGCTTCTGGTAAAACTGGTATCTCTTCTTCCTTTTCTTTGACAACTGACAAGCTTTCATATTTAAGCAAAAGTTATATTCCTGAAAATTATTACTTGCCATGCCTGCAGATGATGTCACTGACTTTATAATAGTAACCATTTCGAACTAGGAAGTGGATTGTTTTTCTAGCAAACACAGACAAGGGAACTGACGTACATATTGTAAATGTTTCAGTATGGTTATGACAAATATATTAATCAAATAATAATATAGAATTAGTCAAATTCAACTCCGCCATGTGTGTGTGGAGTTTGCATGTTCTCCCATGCCTCGAGGGTTTCCTCCGGGTACTCAAGGTTTCCTCCCCCGGTCCAAAGACATGCATGGTAGATTGATTGGCATCTCTAAATTGTCTGTAGTGTGTGATTGCGTCAGTGAATGAGAGTGTGTGTGTGTGTGTGCCCTGCGATGGGTTGGCACTCCGTCCAGGGTGTATCCTGCCTTGATGCCCAATGACGCCTGAGATAGGCACAGGCTCCCCGTGACCTGAGAGTAGATCGAATAAGCGGTACACAATGAATGAATGAATGAACTATGTGTGCACTGAAATTCACATGGCGATTAGTGTTAACTGATCTACTTAACTTTACAATGACTAACAACCTGTTGAATCTCACCAGAGTTCTACAAGTTCTGTAAACATCAAAAGATCCCTTACTTTTCGAAAGATAGGTATTAGTTTCAACATATGTCATTCCCACTGGCTGCTGAGAACATGAGCTCAGCAAAAAGGTGGAAAAAACATCCATAAGTTGTTTTTTTAAGTGACAGGAATCCAAAGCTTCATATCTACTGTCAAGATTTAATAATGGTTCAAAAAACAGGTACTTTGGCACCCCCATAAGTTCCAATGTGTATGCTTTGGGGTTGTGTTTGTGGTCATGGATTCCTATATAGCATGTATGGTATAGGTATAGACTGTGGAGAGAGAGAAAGAGAGAGAGAGAGAGAGAGAGAGAGAGAGAGAGAGTGAGAGAGAGAGAAACCTAGCAGATCTCATCTGGCTGCACCACAGGAGTGATAAGCAAGAGTAAGCTGTCATTGGTGCCTTTGCTGGGTCTTATTGTTCATATTTAGATGGAAGAACAATGCGCCAGTGTCAGACGCCCATAGTTCATAATCTGCTGATGCTGACCAAGTGTCAGTTTGATCCATGAGCACCGAGCACGACTGACTGTGGCTTCTGCATCCTTAAGCAAGCCCCTGCAGGAATGTCAGGGAAGTACAAATGGGAGCCGCATCTGCTCGACTATAGATAGATACATATATAAATGAAGTAGGTAAAAGAGACAAAATACAGAGAGAGATAGAGAGAGAGAGAGAGAGAGAGAGAGAGAGAGAGAGAGAAAATCCTATTGGTCCTGCTGGGTATCCACTATAATAGTATACAAATGTAATTTGAGCATTTGTAACAAATTTGGTATGTAATTTATTTAAGAATAAGAAACAGAAGAAGAACAAGGCCCTTATTTGCCACATATACTTTTCAGTACAGTGAACAGTACTTTTTCTTTCCACATATCCCCGCTGGTTAGGAAGTCGAGGTCAGAGTGCAGGGTCAGCCATGATCCAGTCCTCTGGAGCAGATAGTTAATGACCTTGCTCAAGAGACCATCAGTGGCAGTTACCAAATACCCCTGATTATCTGATCACTAACCCAGTGCCTTTACCACTGAGCCACCATGGCCACCAATGTACCTGGTGACAAGTACTTACATGTATTTGGTGACATCATATACATACTTTAATTCATTTACTTCAATTCAGTTTTTATTTATTTTCCTGAGGTGACATAAGGAAGATAGAAAGAAAGCTTTAGAGGAACCAGACTCAAATAGGAAACCCGTTCTCTTCTTGGTAAAACAAGATAGTCATTCATTCATGTTTAGTAAGCGTGTTATTCACTGCAGGACTGCAGTGGATCTGGAGCCTTTCCTCAGAACACTGGGAGTGAAGCAGGAATGCACCCTGTAATTACTTTTTATTTATTTATTTATTCATTTGTATTCTGCTCTGCATCGTTAGCTAGGAAGACAGGTTTCCACTTTAATACTGGTTCCTGTCAAGGTTTCTTTTTTTTGTGAGTTTATCCAAGGAACACTGGACAGGTGATTGTATAACCAGACTCGATCAGGGGATCACTGGACTAGGTGGTGGCAGTTCTAGACCCTATCCTGGGATCACTGAATAGGGCAGTGATTGATCCAGACCCTATTTATGCAACACTGGTCAGGGTTATAGTAGATACAGACCCTATCCCAGGAACACTGGACAGAGTCGAGGCAGATCCAGACCCTATCCCAGGAACACTGGACAGAGTCGAGGCAGATTCAGACCCTATCCTAGGAACACTGGAAAGAGTTGAGGCAGGTCCAGACCATTTCCCAGGAACACTGGACATATTCAAGACAGACCCAGACCATATCCCAGGAAGACCGGACAGAGTCGGGGCAGATCCAGACCCAGATCGGGGCAGATCCAGATTTTTCTCTGGGCCTATCCTAGGAATACTGGTAATGTTTCTTTAGCGTTGGACCATTGGGCATGAGGTGGAAATACACCCAGGATAGTATGCCAGCAAGTCACAGAGGTAATTACATTTTAATTATTTGTTTAAAAGTCCATGATCCAGAGTTGTCTACAGGACAGGATGGGTTCATCTCAAAGGTTCTTCTTCTTTTTTTTTTTTTTTTGGAAATTCTTCTGCTTTATCATGGTGATTGGTTTGCTCATTAGATTTCTAGAGTTCTAGATTTGGATTTCTGTAAAAACTGATTTGCATTATAAGTTTTACAAATGAATTTGAGCCAAACTGTTTATAGATGTATTCTAATGAACAGAGCAGCCACTAAATGTACTTGCCACTTACTTCAACAGCAGCTGATTTGCATGCTTGAATCTCACACAATCAATATTACTGTTTTTCTTCTTCTGTCTTCTCTACACAGCTACATCATCATTGACATTAAAGCAATACAGCAGTTTTCAACCTACACTCTAACCATTACAACTGTAGTGTATGTTACAATGAATGCCTATGGACAATTGTTGGGGCATCTCCATTATAAATATAAAACAATTTCATGAATTCTTAGTGAAACTGGAGCTACATTTTTGAAGGAATGATTCAGTGATCATATGTTAACAGCATGGTGGTGTGATACTGATCAGAAAAACAGGAGTAAGTTGAAAGACTTTAATACTGTAACAATACATTCTTTCATAATGTTATATTGTAACGTGGAATAAAAATATATCAAGCTTTCTGCAATGTCTGGCTCATCCTATTACTGTTCGATTGTTCTGTGGTTTTGAATTTGCATTATACACACACAGTCCTCTTTATTAGGAATACCGGTACACCTATACCTTCATGCAGTTACCTGGTCAGCCAATCATAGAGATACAGGATCATGAGCTTTAGTTAATATTCACAGCAAACATCAGAATAAGGAAAAATGTGATGTCAGTGACTGAGTGGGTGGTGCTGATCTCTTGGAATTCTCTCTCTCTCTCTCTCTCTCTCTCTCTCACACACACACACACACACACACACACACACACACACACACACACACACACACACACACACACACGAGGGCTATGGTTATTCAAATAACCACACTTAATACCACGACCACAGTGAACAGAAAAGCATCTCAGAATGCAACACGGATGGACTACAAAGGCAGAAGACCACATCAGGTTCCACCTCTGTCATACAAGACCAGGCTAAAAAAAACTGAGGCTACAGTGAGCACAGGCTCACCGAAACTGTAAAGCTAAATGTTGTAAACTACCAAGCAATGCGACCGACTGATTGTAAAAAAAAAAAAGAAAAAAAAGGTTATATAGATTATAGATGGTAGGACTTATTCAAAAGTCGTAAAAAAAACCCAAAAAACATCATGAGTCCATGACCAAAATTGCTGTTGCTAAATGTAGTGTGTTGGCATAAAGGGTGGTCCATGGCATTTGGAACACTTTGAGTAATTCCTACGCACTTTGCAATGAGTTGCACTCCTCACAGAGCATCTGGTCACTCCTGTGGATCCTCGCCCTCATTCCCCCTCGGTGCGGCCTGCAGCCTACGCCGAGCAGCCGCTCTTTCTACACTCCTCCATCTGCACAAATCATTAGCTCTCCCATTTTAAGTCATGGAGACAGCTTTCACTTTGAGCGATGAGAGTGATCAAAGCATGGACTTGGCGTCTGACAGAACTGCAGAAGCCACTGAGCTCTCGTCTCTCTCCTCTCTCTCTCTCACTATCTCTCTCGCTCTTTCTTTCTGTCTCTAAGAGCACTGCATTCCTAATCATCTGCACTGGCTGTGACAATACAATTTACATATTTATACTACACTCTTCCTCTCTTTCTTTCTGACAAGAGATTGTGTGACGCTGTTCTCTCAACGGCAACTTTATTTGTAATTAATTCATCCGAGCGCGTACAGGGACATGTTCTATTCGCTGCTCACTTCCATCAGGATAGAAGGTGCGGTGTACTTTTTGGAAAAGATTTTAAAAAATCAAAACTCGACATGCTGTAGGAATGTGCGAGCTCCTTTCTGATTGCTTCCCAAGCAATTAAACTTGCGAGGCGTTTGAAGCGGCTCCTTTGTTTGTGTGGTTAGCACCTCATCAAGGATCATAGGTTCTGCTCTTTATTTCATGGCTGTTATGAAAGGAAGACGATAGAGGAACATGTGCGTGATGTCGGAGGCTCTTTAGGGACCCGCCAAAGACACTGCGAGTGCTGGAAGCCCTTCACGTGTCCCATTAGCACTCTCTACCACCGAGTGGCAGTGTCTATGAGTACGTGGCTGCGCCAGTGACGAGGCCATATCGAGCTAATTACTGCCGCTGTGTGTAATTACGGCAGCCTAGCTTGCGCTGCTAACTGCAGGGGTTGTTGTAGAGCAAAACAGCGCTTTCTTGTTCTCTCCTCCTATCCTCAGCGTCCTCCCTGTCTCAGTCTCCAGTCTTTCCACGCAATTTATTCCCCCAGCTGAAGCGTCGACTCGAAAACCTCCCAGTGTAGGGACAATCTGTCATCTCAACATTATCAGCACGGCACACCACCTTCCATATTGTGCTACAAGAGCTTCAGCAAATTGCTATTTTTATGGGACATGATAAAGGAAAAGCTAGCTTATGTTCACATTTTTTATTGTGTAGTTGATGCTTGTGGGCAGAAACAGCGATTGTTATTTTGGCAAAGTGTGTGTGTGTTTGAGATATATAGATATATATAAAAATAAGTACTTATACTTAAGGATCATTTTGGGGAATTTGCATATGCATACTCACATGTAAATGCAATTTTAAGTAGCTAGTCTGTCTAGTTGCATGGTTTGAGAGGGTTAGGGTTAGTTGAAAGTTAGTAGGGTTAGGGTTAAATTGAAAAACCTAGAGGAAACCCATGCAAACCATATCATACCCGATGTTTTCAATTATTTTTTTACCTTCAGTGTGAAATAACAATGTTGTGGCAGCATGGGCGTGGTCAAGCATCACTGTGGACAGAGAGGAGGCGGGTTTAACCGGCAGGTAACATGTGATGCTTCTCACCTGTGTCTTATTACTGGCAGTCTACTTATATGTCTCTCTTTGTGCTTTCAGTGACTCCAGTAACCAACAACAAAAAGAGTGAGAGGGAGAAAAGTGAGGAAAAAGTCAACTCTGCAGAGTGATACGTCAAGCTCTCTTTCTTTCTTCCTCGGTACGGGTGTCACTGGAAGCACAAAGAGTTAACTGCTTGTTCAGCCTGCTTCTTCTCTGATATATATAGTCTGTCATGGAGAACTCAGGACTTACAAGGTGGGGTCACCCTGGAAGAGGTGTCAGGCCATCGGAACACACACACACACACACACATACACATACATACACACACACAGCAGCACACTATGGACAATTTCATATATAAGATAGATATAGGTGAGTCCATACACACACACACAAACACGGAGCAGCACATTATGGATGAGTCCACACACACACACACACACACACACACACACACACACATAGCAGCACATTATGGACAATTACATATATATATATATATAGGTGAGTCCATACACACACACACACAGCAGCATACTACGGACAATTATAAATAAATATATATATATATATATGGATGATAGAAGGGATGTATAGAGGTATATTGAGAGAGAGAGAGAGAGAGAGAGAGAGAGAGAGAGAGAGAGAGAGAGAGAGATTCAGGCCTTGTTCTGAGTAAGGATGTGTAGTCTGCATCTCTCCTTCAATCTCTCTCTGCGTTGTGCAGCCATGTGCCGGGCTGACAGGCAGCGCAGCCCCAAACTGACAGGCCCTCAAACTGCAGCCCAGCAAGCAAGCATTAATTAAGTCATTGCCGGACTGTAATTTCCTTGAGAAGTAAAAAATTCTCACACAAGAAAAGGTTACAGAGACCTTTTCTGTGTCAAAATTACCATGCGTCATGAATATTAATGCCCTTAATGAAGACAACCTTTGCTTCATCAAGAATGTACTGGAGCAGGTGCCACGCTGATAAACTCACTCGGCTGAATCTCTCTCTCTCTCTCTCTCTCTCTCTCTCTCTCTCATTTCTGCATCTGCTGAAAATAGACACGGCAAGATCTACTCGTTTAAATCAACGTCTCTCATCAGGTTTGACTAGCCTGAGTGTTTTTCTTTTTTCACTCTCTTTCACTCAGCTTTGCAATGCGCTGTTTTCCAGTGACCTCCTTACAACATGCTGACTTTTAAAAGTGGGAGTTGTTTTGCGAAGGCTTGTGATGAGGTCTTCAAATCATCTGACCCAAACTCTGTCTGTTTGGGTTTAGCTGCTGGATGTTAACTCTAAAGCAGAGGTGTCTGATCTTTTCCTCAAAGGGCCGGTGTGGGAGCAGGTTTTTACTCCAATCAAGCAAGAGCCGCACCTGATTCCACCTGTTTAATCGGTTGATCTTGGATTGCAGTAGACTCAGGTGTGGCTTCTTCTCTGTTGGAATGAAAACCTGCACCCACGCCGGCTCTTTCTGGATCACACTGGACACTCCTGCTCTAAAGAAGGGATATTTGATGTAATTCAAGCTACTCTTAAACAAGGTTTCTGATTTAGATTAGCTGCTAGCTGCAACACAATCACAGCATTGTGTGGCGGAATGGGAAAATCCTTCACATGGTGAAAAAAAACCCCTGAAATGTGCCTCTCTTTATGCATGTACAATAACTACAAATAAAATCTGAGCAAATCTGGTTACACCTGCAAAAGAGAGAAAATTCCAATCCATAGATTTCATTTTAAATGTACTGAAAGACCTTAACACATCTCAATTAAGTAGATAATATTTATTCGGTCTAATTTGCATTTAAATAAATACTGTATATAATCTAACAAATAAATACATGGCCAATTATGATGTAAAATGTTTATTTAATTTGATGATCATAAGCATCATCCATGCCAGTCTCTAGTCTTAGCACTTGATGTAAATATCAATCAGAGCATTTAGTGAACCAGAGCTTAAGCACACTGCTTAAGAACAAAAATCTTCTAAGCTTACATATATATATATATATATATATATATATATATATATATATATATATATATGTATGTAAGCTTAGAAGATTTTTGTTCTTAAGCAGTCTGCTTAAGCTCTATATATATATATATATATATATATATATATATATATATATATATATATATGGTACATGCCTAAAAACCTGATGAAAAACATGACATTCCTTGCATCACAGAAAGCAGAAAATCTCATCTAGCTAGCAAGCTAGCAATTAGCTAGACAGCTGCTTTTGTAATAGATAAATAAGGAAATTATTTCTGATCTTTACAAGGAGACTGCATGGGAAAGGTACATGAATAAAATGATGTACAACATTTCTGCATCAATTTGGTAAAATCTTTTTTGTATTTCTTAAAGCTGAGGCATCGAAGTGGAATCTGACCCAGAGTTCTGATTCATATGCAAGAAGACTTTATTACAAATTGTGTACAACAATGTGAAGATGGTCTGATATACACAACAAATCCAAAGAGTAACAAGACAAAGGTCCATTAACCAACAAACAACAGCAACAACAATCTCCAAAGAGTTAGTGATTAAAGAGATGTACAGAAATGAAAAAATAATAGTCTGTTAACTTGAATTCTAAACCAGGAAGTAACCCGGAAGTGCTTGGTAGAGGACTAAGAAGTGCAGGTTGTCCTATTGTAGTGTTCCAGGAAATGTTGTCTCTGTAAGTGTGGAGGGGAAACATTATGTACTGTATTTTAGATTTCATTTTATTCAGAATTCGACTGATTTTTGTGTTGTTGTTTTTTTTATTCATCCACAATGCCATCTAACAGGTCTCGTCATCCTTCAGCCACTATCCTGTGTTAAATATTCAATTCAATTCAATTCAATTTTATTTGTATAGCGCTTTTAACAAAGAGCATTGTCTCAAAGCAGCTTTACAGAACATAAAAAACATACAAACAAACAGTCCTAGATGTTAGACAAAATTTTCCCTAGTGAGCGAGCCTGAGGTGACTCAGGCGACTGTGGCAAGGAAAAACTCCCTCAGATGGTATTAGGAAGAAACCTTGAGAGGAACCAGACTCAAAAGGGAACCCATCCTCATCTGGGTGACACACGGAGAGTGTGATATGAACAAAAAAATACAAAAATTAGTTTCCAAAAACATTTCCAGCAGGGCTTACACAATGAGAAGTAAGTAGATGATATCATATCTCTATTTGCTGATAGTGTTATTAAAGTGTAATGTGTTGTAATTGATTCCAGGGGCATGAGATACCAAATTAGGAAAAAATGAAAAAATGTTCTAGGAGTCACTCTTATACCGTGTTCACAGAAACAAGACACATGTTGCTTGTAGTACGTGTGCGTCCAAGATCACTAGCTCTGCTTGGCTTTTGATACGATATGTACTGGTCAGTATGCGTGTGCAGTATGAATACAATCCTGATGTGACACACTCCTCAGGTGACCTCTGTCATGTGACCGGTCATAATAACCACAAACCATTTTCTCTGGTTTAAACCTCCAACCTACAAGTTAACAATTAAGTAACTTGTTAAACAAGTAACAATGAACAATGTTTAATACCTACAGCATTTATACTTAAACGAGTTGATACACTGCCTTCTGCTAGTTTTTGATTCTGACAGCTCTTAGCTATGCCTTATTAGATAGCACAATGTCCAGTGTTTCCATACTGCAGAGTCTCAGTGGAAGCAGTAGATCATCTCTCCTACTGTTTCATGAATACTGGAACTTTGGATATACAGTGGAACCTCGGCATACAAATTGGCTTTCCACTAACACAAACAAGTTTTGAACGGCTCCCAGACGTATGCACAACTTAACCAGCGTTCGGTTCACTTCGGTCCGTTCTTATGCCAAAATGCTTCGTATGCTGATGCAAATTTCTTGCAAATATGTCACTTTTAAGCCGAAAATTCGTAAGTGAGAGTATTTGTATGCCGAGATTCCATTGTAGTACTCCTTTGGTGTACTGCTTTTCAACTATGATACAGTAGAGTAAGGGATATTCGGACACCACTAATGTCTCATGTGGATGTCACATAATTCTTAGTAGCTACATATAAAGCTTTTAATAATGTTCTAATCAGTGTGAAAATCTCAAATCTGCTTGAAATTGTACATGCTTGGGTGCATACTAGCAAAGCAAAGCAAACTAGCTCTACTTCTTACCCAGGCACCAAAAGCCTTTTTTCTTCTAAGCTCTGTATTTCTTTGTAATGTTTCTATATACTGTTAATGAGGGGTCATATAAAACAGTATAAGTTGAAACCACAGTTAAGTAGGAAGTAAAGTTGAGCGTGGAGGATTGAGTGGAGGATGTTGGACCACATGTACTGGTCCAGTGAATTATTCAAGCCAATTTGTTGCTTTACCATGTCATACCACATTTGCATAGAATTACAGATGTTGAATTGCGACACTGTTGCTGAAATTGCGCCTCGGTTTTCACCACATGCATCAAAAACGAGCAATTACTTGTCACTTTGTTGGTTTTTTGCTTGCTATGTCTCTACTGCCGTCATCAAAACACAAGATAAGGTAAAAACCTTCAAAAAAATAGTGTTTATCTCTCCAGTACAGCTCCAGAGACATGTAGAATCAGTCCCAACAAGCAATGTTTTGGAGACATGTTGTGGCCTAACACTTTACTCCGACAGTTGTTGTTTTTTTTCCCTTTAATTTGTCATATGTCTGTCAGGATTGTAACCTTTGATGCGAAAAAAGGAAGAAAAAACAAAACAAAATAAAAAAACCCACTACAATGGTATCCTGATTAGCATTTCTAGAAGTCCATTGCTTCCTTCTTCACACACACACACAAATCAGCGCCAGAACAAAGGTGGGAATCAGTTAACAAATGGTGCCTTTATTCCAACGGTGAGTTCAGCAGGAGTCGGTTTTTCTTCTCCGTCGCTCCGGCGAGCCCCAGCCGCGACTTTCATTTGACTCTCAGTGTGTGTCACATTTTAATTAGATAAACGCACGTGTGCGACTGGGCCGTTATTTGGTACTCCGACAACCAGAAACAGAGTGGGCACGTGCAGGAGAGAGAAAGAAAACGGCATCCTGAGGTATGACACAAATTAGCCATGGCACTGAAGTTTTATTTATGAACTTATTCTCCCCTTGAGGCTACACATTAATGTATTGTCATGTAAATGTTTTTAGACTTGCCATGATTTTTTTTTTTTAATATCAAGTTTTCCATCAAGAAGAGTGCATGTGACAGGAAGATGCTGACAATATTATATAGCTTGTCAATATAGTGTATAGGAACTCTAGATTTATAATATGATTGTTTTTAATTGGGCTGATGAGTTTTTTTAGATTCCATAGCAGCTTTTACTGGCCAAGAACCACCAAAGAGGGTGTCTGACTGGGGATGTGGATGCTTACTGGTTAAGGTTTTGGAATACTGATAGGCAGGTTGTCAGCTCAAATCCCAGGTCCACCAAGCTGCCACTGCTGGGTGCCTGAGCAAGGCCCTTAACCCTCAATTGCTCAGTTCTATAAAATGAGATAAATTGTAAGTTGCTCTGGATAAGAGCTTCTGACAAATGGAAATTGAGAAATGTAAATGACTGACATGTAAAACAACCAATCACAGTTTTGTCTTATGTTAAAATGTAAACTCGATGTCCCTATTAAAAAAACACACACTGGTGAGCAACCATAGATTGTTCTTTTAAGAAAGTCTTGCAAATTTATGAGTCTATACCATGAACTTTACACCATTTGGAAAATCCAGCGTTTACTTGATCCTCATAAGTGCTCAGAGTCACACCTATATACACTTCCTCCATCCTTGGGGGTCATGACAGTTTTGTTTCCAGGCAGACTGAAAAAAAAAACACTTTACAGAAATCCTGTTGAATCCAACCGATCAGATGACGACTTTCCAAACTCCTGAAGCGCTTCCAGGTTTGTGTGTCGTATACAGCAGAGGTTCAGCCAACAGCTCATGGGCGTGCCATCTGAGGCTGAGACTAATATTTACATGGGAAAGTTTCTTGTATTCAGAGTCCGCTTTCGCATATACTTGTGTTGATTTCCTGGGCACTTCATTCAGAAAAAATCTCTTCAAATTTTGCTAACATTCTCAGCTGCCATAATGCTTAGTGTCAGAGGAAATAGAGGAAAGTACTGAAATAGGAATAGTCTGTATTTCATTTTATATTCAATTACAGCGAAATAATTTTCTCACACACACACACACACACACACACACACACACTTCACATCCAATAATGATTAGAAAATTAGAGTGCTAATTTTTAACATTAATATAGCTCTATTCTAATTTTTTTACTATTTTAATATAAGATCAAAATATTAGATACAACCACTATTTTCTTCTACTGAACCAAATAAGCAACATATAATACCTTCAAGCTCGCTGATTGTGCTACTGTTAGGGATTATCCCTCCTAAACAGAGTGATGGAGCAGTGCTTAAGTTCTTTCCTCTATCCAGCTTTCACATCTTTCCACTTTCACATCTGTATACTCGGTTTAAAAAATTCCAAATTTCATGCTAAAAAAAACCACAGTACCGATCCACAAATTAGCCCCAGAATTATTAAACACATCCCAAACATATCGTATGCATTTAATGCTTTCCTTTAAACACCCGCAGCTCCAAGATCCGAAGTTCATTTGTGGAGGCTGTGAATTTAAAAATAAATAAAAAAATGAAAGCATTGAAACGGTGCCTCGAATGATGCTGCAGAACAGCCGAACTACAGCAAGCGCGCAGTGTCGCTACGCTTCACTCCACACAAACCAAACAAACGCTGCTCATTGCGAGATATCATATTCTTAAACAAAAGCATGTTGCACACAGTTTAGCATAACGAATGGAACACATGCTCAAACGCGAAGGAAAAAATAGCAAATCACAACCTTCGACGCTCTTTTAAGGCAAATCAGTCCTGTGGAAGTGATTTTTGGCCAGCGTGCAGCAGAGTGGGCGTGAGAGCCTGAGATTGAGCTTCATCTTTTTGACTGACCTGAAAGCAAATACACACACACACACACACAGGTCTGTTTACTGTTCTGGCCCGCTGAACATAGGAGTGAGGGCTCCCAGCACACGGGGGGAGAAAAAAGTGACGTTTGAGGGGCACTTTACAAAACTCAGCCTGAAGAAGATCTTCTGTATCACCTAAAGAGCCTTTGTCAGTCATTGGAAAGCTGTCACCTGCTGGGGAGATACAGCAGGGCTAGTGGATGACAGGCTGGAATTAATGAGAAGAGTATGACAGCAGCCAAAGCAGAATAAAGAGTGAGAGAGAGAGAGAGAGAGAGAGAGAGAGAGAGAGAGAGAGAGAGAGAGAGAGAGAATGGAGGAACGGGAGGGAGTCTGGAACGTTCTGGGCAGAAGAGCTTTTGTTTCTCATAAAGGAAGAAGCCGAAGGGGTCGGCACCTTGCTGGAGCTATGTCACACCGATGGACAGGGATAGGGGTGATGAATGGATAGTCATGGATAAACTGTAGGACTAATGGACTAAGGTATTGGTTTTGTAACAGAATAAATTGTACTGTTCAGAGGAAGTCAGATTTAAATTTATACTATTTAAATCTTTTTTGGTGACACCTTTTTTGGTGACGCTGAAGGTATTGAATGTAGCTTATGGGTCTCAGGTTCATTCTCAATGTACTTTCTTTTTTACTGCCTGTCTTTTTTGTGATTCAGTGTCTTTACTGTTTTCTCCGAGCTCTTAGATTTTCTCCCATTTCCCAAAAACATTCTGGAAGGTGGATTAACTTCTCTATATTGCCTCTAGGTGTGAATGTTTGTGTGCATGGTGCCTCTGCGATGGACTGCTGTCCCCTCCTCGGGTGTATTTCCACCTCAAGGCCAGTGTTCCTGGCATAGACTCCAGACTCACCACGGCTTTGGCTTCGGAATTGGAAATGGGGCTGCTTGAAATTGGACATCCTTGGCTTCGTATTAGCTTTGCTTGCAGATTAGCAAAGCAGCTAACTTGCCTGTGCTAGCTAGAAAGGTATGGAGCTGCTCTGTGATGTAGTTGAACTCATCAAACCCAGCGGAAAAATCTGTTGCACAAATATCTTCTTTTTTTTTATTTGCATCCCAGTTTTATACAATTTGTGTTGCTAGATGTCATTGTGTGTTTTAAATCAAGTAACCAAATAATATTCATGACATCACAGTTTCTGTAACTAGCTCAATATTTAGTTAGCATCGGTTATCTAGATATAAGCAAGCTATTTCAAAAGGACCAAGCACAGACGTATTGAAAGAATCACATGCATTAAAATTGACTAACTAAAAAATGAAAAGTGTTGACAGTGTGCAAGTGTGAAAGCTAACTTCCTGCTTCCTTTAAATCACATAAAGTAGCCATATAGTTCAAACTGCTTCAGGATAGCTGAAGATTCTCAGAGGAGACACTAACTGCTGAATGCTCTCTTCTCCTAACACTAACCCAGTCATCCATGCCTGGTGATCCAAGACAGCAGTGAGAAGCAGTGGTGTTACTCTCTCGCCTGTCAATCAGAGAGTAAAGTAACCAATCATAAGCTCATGCATGTGGAAGAGGGCAAATAGCCATATTTAGCTGCCCTGTGCATTGAAATAGCTTGAGCCTGACCCTATAAGATGGCTGATTTCAAGCTAGTAGCTGGGAATTGGGAAAATTGGACGGAAATGTAACAATAAAGAAAAAAATTTATTCGCCTTACATGTTGCTTATGGTTACACCAAATCCAAGCAGGTTGATGTTGACACGTCCGTTGCCTAGGTGCTGCAGTTCCAAGGTGTGTTCATTAAACACCAGAGAGCCGGCAATGGAAACTTGTATCTCCCAACACTCACTAGCCTGCTGTGTAAATAAGTCCAAATCGCAAATCACTTTTCAACACTTACAAGAGCGCGTCCATTTACAAAGTCATCAGCGAACCAAGAAATAATGTGTATGTGTATGTGTGTATTGTAACAATTTGTGTAATGTGGAAAGAAACACACCTCTCCATTGCGGTAAATGAGTTCTGTCAATGTTTGCGCATCACAATTAAGCAAGAGGAGGGGGGAACAATGGGCAATGGGTACTGGGGGCTGTCAGGGACAGTTTGTGTGTGACACATCAGTATGAGACTGTGAGCTATATGACATCTCTTTTCTCTCTCTCCCTCTCTCTCTCTCTCTCTCTCTCTCTCTCCTTTTCTGATTCATATCTCCAAGCTTTTTATTTGCTCACTAGTCAACCTCAAGCCTCTTCAAGCTGCTCTGTGCTAATAAAGCGCACAATGCAGAAAGTGAGAGTGAATATGTATGCCTTGTTTTCCTGTCACAGCCATCTTCATGTGCGTTCATAGATTACATAGATCTAAATGCATCATTGGTTTGAACTTTAAATCACTTCTAAATCTTCTGGAAACCAAAACCATCATCATCGTGTCATGGAGCACTTTACAGAAAACAGCTACATGTCCACTTAACCCCCAACAGGATGCAGAGCAAAAAAAGACTTCCAGGTGCATCAAAGGGGAAAGAAATCGTGATAAAACACTTTTTTTTCCATTTCCATCATGTGCTGAGATTTGTTAAATTAGGTCTCGTTAGACTAATTAAAATACCTGGGGGATGGAGGCTTAAACAAGTCAGTGAGAGAGAATGAAGTAGAGAAAGGAGGAGGACGAGGACGACGAGGAGCAGGAGGGGAGGAAAAAAAAGAAAGGAGATAAAGATAAATGGTGCATCAGAAAGCAATTATCACAGGAAGCTGGATAAAAATGGTTTCACATTTTCACACACAAAGAGAACGCAAGGCAGCGTTTCGCTGATTACACCTTCAATCTTTCCGTGCACTCGTTAACTCAAACGAACAGGAGACATTCCTTCTCTCGCCGCGTTGTTTATCCAACAACATATTTCCAGTCTATCGCTAATCCGCTGTCCAGCGATATTAACATGCTGATATCTGACAAGATCCAACAAGACGCCTGTTGCCAGCTAGCAGAAGCTCGAGCGCTATGTTGAGGAGTATTTATTTAATACACTGTAGGATTAAAGCACAGAAAACCTTCCATCAGACACACAACCCCATGAAACATTTCAGCTTTAAGACTGAAAAATTGTACTGTTACATTCACAAGGTTTTTTTGATGGTGCGAATCTTCTTGGCCTTGCCTCTTAGCACATCCCTGAATTAAGTCAAAGCATTAAAATCTTGTTCTATATCTTACAATCCAGTTTGTACACCCTGTAGATATTCAAAAACTACTGATCCTTTTTTATATACATACCTAATACAAATAAAAATAATACAACTTACTGAATTATTTTACCAGAAACATGTGAGAACAACTAATTGGGGCTACTAATAGAGCCAATAAAATGCAGAACAAACTCTTTGATTAGTGTTAAGACTTAGAAAAGCGTCCAAAAACACTGCAAAAAAACAAACAAAAAAAGCATTTGTTGTAAACCAGGTATCATATTTCTATCATCACGAAATCTATTAGTGAGATATCATTTTATGCCATTACAGGAAATGTCACGGTGTTAAGCACGCCTAATCACACCTCCTGATAATGAATTCATTCTAACACCGCCGTGATTTTTACAATTACGCCGCTGTTGCCTGGGTTACCACGGATTAAATAACAACGTCGTCATCTCCTTAATCAAACAACCGCCACTTTCCTGTGTCAATACAGTATAATGTGTTACATTTACATTATTTGTCAGATGCCCCTATCAAGAGCAACTTTCAATTTATCTCATTTCATACTTCAACTGAGCAATTGAAGGTTAAGGGTCTTGCTCAGGGGCCCAGCAGTAACAGCTTGGTAGACCTGGGACTTGAACTCATAACCTTCCTATCAGTAGTCTAACACCTTAATCACTAAGCTACCGGATTGAATTTTCTATGTATTTGCATATTTATTTGGATGCTAGACGTCTCAAAAATATAAATAAATTTTATTTATTTTTTTATCCTAGCGTTTGTCCCGCACAATGGCAGTGGCCACTGTTTTTAGCGGATCATTTCATCCACATGATTTGGCACAGGTTTTACGCCGGATGCCCTTCCTGTCGTCACCCTCCCATTTTTTTTATCCAGGCTTGGGACCGGCGCTGAGAGTTAACTCCTCAATGGCTGGGTTAGCGCCCTGCCCAGGAATCGAACCCGGACCATGGCAATGAGAGCGCTGGATCCTGCCACTGGACCACCAGGAGGCCCAAATAAATAAATGAATAAATAAATAAATAAATAAATAAATAGATAAATAAATAAATAAATAGAAATCTGGATCTTCGATCTTGGACTTGAGATGAGGAAGAAACCTTAAGAGGAACCAGACTTGATAGTGAACTTCTTCTCATCTTTTACTGCGAGATACTGATACTGGGAGATAATGATAACAGTGCAGAGGTGTAGAAGAGTGAAGACAAACAGGACTGAGTGTGTTTACTGGATGTTCAGTTAAAGTTGATTGTATAAAAGCAAAATAAAAGCACAGGGCAGTCTTTATGATTACAGCAGCAGTTCTTTGGTACAAATCTCCACTATCTAGGTGAACTTATTTCCTCAAGCTTGGGTAGAAATTGTTTTGCGGAAGCCCAAATCTTTAGTAATGATCAAAGTACTATGAAGTTTGACTTTTTTTTCTTTTAAGCACCATTTCTGTTGTTCTGTCTGCAGCCTGGCTCTGTGGCCTTTTGACAAATTGACTCTATTTTGAAAGCGAGAGACAGAGACCGAAATCCAAAATCTTTTCTCGCTTGTACATGAGAGATGGAGTGATAGCGAAGAACAGGTTAAAGAAATATCAAAGTGAAGGAGGAGAACAATTGAAGGAGGTGATTTGAGAGTATGAGAAGACAGAAGAGCTTCTTCCTCTTGTCCCCGTGGCCCGGCTTTAGCCTGTAGATGACCCCTCATTAGACCCTCTTTGTCCTCCATTTACCATCCTTCGTTCCACACGTTACCATGGAGAAGATGAGAAGATGAGAAGCCCTGCACATCTCTCTCTCTCTCTCTCTCTCTCTCTCTCTCTCTCTCTCTCTCTCTCTCTCTCTGTTTTCTAACTACAGAGGCAGGGCTGATTAGATACCTTGCCTTGGGCAGCCCGGTCATATTGGTAAGAAATCGATGCCCTCTGACACTGCTGTGCTGGTGCAGCATCAGGCCACGGCTTTTCATCTCCCTCCTTCTCTCAGCTCGGCATCGGCAGCGAGGACCTTCCTAAAATATATAACCGGGACGTTCACATAAAGCAGGAGTTATTACGTAACCGATAAGGAGAGCACTTGGAAAGTTCACCATGCATGAAAAAAATTAATATGCACTACCGCCCCTTTTATGGGTTCATAAAAATTATACTGTTGTCCTTAAATTTTTTAATAAAGTGACGGAACATTTATTAAGCCTGGCATATGTTAATAATATCTTATATGAAGAGAAGAGTCTTAAAACGCCGGAGAAGGTTGTTTCCGGGCTGGATGTAGCACCACATCGCAAAGGTCAATAATATTTTTATAATGCTCTTCTAATGGGTCTGATTTTCCACAGGGAGGAATTTTAAACCTGACTCTAAAGAGAGGAAAGGGATTGAGAAGAAGTGAGGAAGAAGGAGAGGAAAGGAAGGAGGGAGGGGTGTGGAAGGAGAGTCATGTCTGACCCAGATGCAATGCAGGTGAGCTCCTCTTAGACATACACACACACACCTACATGCGTAAACACACTGACACACACAGGCACCCTTAGTGCCACGTAAACACACTGACACACACACATACACACACACACACACACACACACACATAGGCACCCTTAGTGCCACATAAACACACTGACACACACACAGGCACCCTTAGTGCGACATAAACACACTCCCCTCTCTCTCCCTTCTCCTCCTCTCTCTCTCTCTCTCTCTTCTCTCTCTCTCTCTCTCTTACACACACACACTCACACACACACACACTCCTGTCACTCTTAGTCTCCTCATTTAAAAACACACACAAACACACACACACACACACAACACCAGGCACCCTTAGTGCCACATAAACACACTGACACAAAAACACACACACACACACACACACAGGAACCCTAAGTGCCACATAAACACACACACACACACCCACCACAACACACACACACACACACACACAGAGGAACCCTAAGTGCCACATAAAAACACAACACACACAGGCACCCTTAGTGCCACATAAACACACTGAAAAACCACAAAGGGGCCCTAAGTACTACATAAAAACACACACAACACACACACACACCCTTTGTGCCACATAAACACACTGACACACAGGCACCCTTTTCATACCACATACACACACTGACACACACCCCTCCAAAACAAAAGGACCCCCCTTCCCTTTTTAAAAAAAACGCCACATAAACACACTGACACACACAGGCACCTTAACACTCCAGTCAAGACTGTGTGAAGGAGGTGCTGGGGTTGGTTCAGTGTGTGTGTGTGTGTGTGTGTGTGTGGGGGGGAGAGAGAGAGAGAGAGAGAGAGTTGGTCAGATGAGGATTTGGTTGGATAAAAGCTTGTTGCCTCTCCTCTGGGAGTTTACGACCGCTGTGAGAAACCAGCTCACTGTAATTGTTGCTGCATGACTCAATAAGCTGTAAGAGCGCATAAGAGCACATGCTGTAAGGCCAACTGACTAAAAGACCCTGTGTGGCCTTACAATCTGTCTAGATGTCTGTCTGTCTGTCTATCTATCTATCTATCTATCTATCTATCTATCTATCTATCTATCTATCTATCTATCTGTCTCTCTCTGTCTGTCTGTCGCTCTCCATGTCTGTCTCTCTTTCTGTGTTTCTATCTTTATCTTTCTGTGTCTCTTTTTTGCCTCACTGTATCCCTCTCTGGATGTCTTATTGGCTGCCTGTCTGTCTGCATGTCCCTCTGCCTCTCTCAGTCTGTCTAACACCTGCCTGCCTTTCTGTCTGTCCACATGTCTATATGTCTGTCTCTCTGTCTGTCTCTTCATCTGGGTGTCTGTCTTTCTTGAAAAAATAAACAAATAAATAAACTGTGGCAAAAATTTATAGAAAATCCTACAAATTATAAAGTTAATGTTCTGTAAATATTTAAGATGCAGCCAAATATAAATGATTCATCAAAAATAAATTACATATTAATATTATTAATTTAATAATTAATTAAAGAATTAAGTACAAATAAGTAACTAGTAATATAATAATACAATATTATAAAATATGCAATATACCAATAATACCATAATAAAAATACCAAAAATTATTGAAGAATAATTTTTATTGACATTTTCAACTGCTTACTTGTAGGGTGCCAATAGTTTTTTTTCTCTTTTAGTAATTTTGGAATTTTTACTAAACAATGCTGTGATTGATTGAGCAAAGCAATTTGCATAAGAATCAGCATTCTAACGCTGGCTGGTGATGTCAAGGTTTTTGATAAATATCATATTTCTACGTTGAAAGTCGTGACCTGAGCAGCCATCAGAGACTCTGGAGTGGAATGGAGGCTGAGCGTATATATATATATATATATATATATATATATATATATATATATATATAGATATAGAGAAGAGAGAGAGAGAGAGAGAGAGAGAGAGAGAGAGAGAGAGAGAGAGAGAGAGAGAGAGAGAGAGAGAGAGAGCGAGCGAGAGCAGACGCGTGTTATGTTGTGAGGTGAGAGAGCTGCATCAGACCTTTTAGTTGAAGACGAGGCTGTCGGTCTGTACTCGGGCTCTGACACGGCTCCGGCATGGTAAGGTCAAGCCCAACAGAATGTCAGAGAAGAGGAGGAAGATGTATTTTTTTGACTCCTTCATCTCCCCCGTCCCTGTCTGTTCGACTTTGTTGTTTCTTCCCTTATGTCAGTGTCAACAGTCCATCTGCCTGATGCCCACTCGCATTGCCGCAGTGCCGTCATACACGTGAACCCTGGCCTCGTCTCCTTTCCTTTCCTCTCCTCTCCTCTTCTCTCCTCTACCTCTCTTCTCCTCTACCTCTCCTCTCCTGTCATCCATTTTTTCTCTATTCCCTATTCTGCTGACAAATAGCAGTATGTTGACATTTCTCAAATAGCATTTTCACTGCTTTCTAGAAAGTGTTACTAATTACTAGTTATTAATAAAGAAGGCTGTTAAAGATACAGCAGGAAAAGCAGACATTTATATGAAGTGCCAGATCAAATCATTTGGTGTACATGTGTGATTGGGCATGTTGTGTATGTATACATTTCCCTCTCGCCTGATGAAGCAGCAGTGTACTCAGAGCTCGCTCTATTTGTGGCAGAGCCAGCGCTCTGAGCAGCGCGTGTGCCACACACAAACACCTCGCTCTGTGAGTGTAAGTGTTTGAGACTGCTGCCGCAGGGTGACATGAGCGTGTGTGATTGGGAGCTCCGGGCTCAGCCGGAGAGCCACGGGCTACACGCTCTCCTCAGGCTGTGACGAAGACGCCAATAGCAGCCAAACGCTTCCCCTGCAGACAAGACGATGGACCGGATGGACCGGCTGGACTTCAGAGACACTAGTAAGACAGATGCGTTTATAAGGTGACCATGCACACTGTCATACCATAATGAACTACCTTCTATCTATCTCCATCTTTAGGATGGAGTGAGCAACAGGTTAAATATCTTTTAATGATATGTCAGGAAGTACGTGCTGAAAATATTTATATCGAGCTATCAAAATATTTAGCAGTCACTGATTTAACAAAACGGGGGGGAACGGTGGCTTGGTGCTTAGCACGTTTGCCTCACACCTCCAGGGTTGGGGGTTCGATTCCCACCTCCGCCGTGTGTGTGGAGTTTGCATGTTCTCCCCGTGCCTCGGGGTTTTCCTCCGGGTACTCCGGTTTCCTCTCCCGGTCCAAAGACATGCATTGTAGGTTGATTGGCATCTCTAAATTGTCCGTAGTGTGTGATTGCGTGAGTGAATGAGTGTGTGTGTGTGTGCCCTGTGATGGGTTGGCACTCTGTCCAGGGTGTATCCTGCCTTGATGCCCAATAACGCCTGAGATAGGCACAGGCTCCCCGTGACCCGAGAATAGATCGGATAAGCGGTAGACAATGAATGAATGAATGATTTAACAAGGATGCTGATACTAAAGGAAACATGGTTTTTCAGTCATAATATACTTGATACTGTGAGTACCAATGAAATTGCCTGGTGTTGTGAAAGTAATACTATTAATAGAAAGATATTTACAATATTATTATATTACAATATTATTATATCATCATACTATGATATAATAACCCAGCTCCTTTCTCCTGTTCTGTTGTGCTATTATAGAAAAATAATCAATGACAGGGCGCTGTGATCTGTTACAACACTAAAGTTCCTGTCTAACTACATTAATGTAATAATTAATGATAAAGCACATCATACATTTTATCAATTTATGGTTGCATCTA
>JAUCMX010000024.1:6913243-6923243 GCA_033459395.1 Hemibagrus guttatus
CCTGACTTTGCTGTCTTCACTTTGTTTGTATAAAAGACTCAACAGCTATGAACTAACTAGCTAATTGTTAGCCTCGACCACTAGCTAGCTTCTGCTTAAAATTTAGAATTTTGTTAGTAGTTAAAATAGTGTCAAGTGTAGAGATTTTTTTAAGTAAATTCCCAACACATCTGAGGAAAATGTTGACATGCCTGATGTTTTTGTCTTGTTTTCAGTGCCATTGTGTGCAGTGTGTTCACACTGTTTGTATAGCAAACTTAACAGCTAGTGCCAGTTTTTTCTTGTTAGATACTAGTTTGTACATCTGCTAGCTAGCTTCAGCTTAAATATTTCAGAAATCTTTTGAGTTAAATATGTACAATGTGATATTAACATTTTGGCAAAACTCATGAGAATTCTGTTAGCGGTTGCTAAAATTAATCTCTATTTTGTAATAGTTAGGAGTGTTTTCTGTGTAATCTACCAACACATCTGAGGAAAATGTTGAAGTTTTTGACTTCTCTGTCTTGTTTACATTGTCACTGTGGCTTTACATTGTTTGTATTAAACTGTTTGTGTGTTAAAAAAGTATGGGCTAGCTGGCTAAACTCAGCTTTAACACTCACATTTCCCAGGAATGGTATTGTCACAAATTTCAAGACTTGACACTAATGATTTGACTAGGTTTGTTAGATGGGTGGAAATATTGAAGACTATTATGACTTATCTATGGAAATGACATTATTTTGCGTTGTTTGATAGCAAGTGTGATCCAGGCTACAGTGCTGGTTTACTAAAATCACAGTGCGCTAATTTACTTTGTCTACTGTTTTGCACTTTTGTTTTTCGATGTATAAGGAACTTCAGGATAAAATGTATTTAAAATATATTTAGTTTTATTGCTAACAATCTGCACCTTATCTTCGATAGTCAGAGCCCTACAAACAAACACGACTAAGCGTTTCCGAATCAATTCATTTAAAGTAATAATCCAATGACAACAAATCCTATTCATATCATCATCCATTTCTACCTTTCTATTTTCTTCTCTTCCTTCGCAGTCCCTCTCTTCCCCAGAACACACCGTGCATCACTGAATGTTTATAGAGCGTTGTTTTCAGTCATGATAATCATTGTCATCGGGTGTTTCTATTAGCCATCTGCCCTGATGGATGGCCGCTCTCCAGGCCTGTGTTCATCTCTGTGTCCTTGACCATGGCAGAGTGAGAGAATGAGGGGAGGGAGAGCGCCTGTCCATCCTCAGCCTCCTCCTGCCCCTGCAGTCATTCAGTGCACCTGTCCAGACTATGACACTGTCTGACAGGACATTTACAAATTGGTCTGCAGCTCATGGCAGTGGGTGTGGATTCAAAGTCGGGTTTTCTGCTTAATTGGTCGAACAAGGTCTGCAAAACATATATAAGCAATACACTGGTGTATTTTCGTTCTAATCTCTAACCACCGATCTGTCTCTAGACCACTGGCCATAATTCTGACATATTTCCCAGTACTGAGAATAGAAACCTTGTTTACTCTAAACTCACTTATGATGAACGACTAAGGGCAGATGTTTTAGTGTTAGGATCCTTTGAGAAATATATATTTTATCGGTTACATTTGTGAAGGAATGGTTGTGTTCAAGGTATGTGATGGTCTATCTATCTATCTATCTATCTATCTATCTATCTATCTATCTATCTATCTGAAAATCTGACAAGCCTCAATAAACATGCAGGCAATTTTAATAATCTCATAAAATCAACTTAATAACCCGACTTGGAATACTCAGCACTTTCTCCAGATGTAAATGAATCTTGAATCTCAAACCTTTGACTTTCAGTACAATCCTATATCTGTCAATTTATTCTTTCAGAGA
The DNA here is from genome assembly GCA_033459395.1 of Hemibagrus guttatus. NCBI lineage: Eukaryota > Metazoa > Chordata > Actinopteri > Siluriformes > Bagridae > Hemibagrus > Hemibagrus guttatus. Next base: position 6,915,099 of record JAUCMX010000024.1, read on the forward strand.
ATATTTTCTCTTATGAATTTGCATTATACAGTGACATATTCGTTTACTGACAGAATGGAACAGTCGCCCTTAGATGTTTAATAATAACATATTTCCACTAACAAGTGTTTTTTTCTGTGTTTTCTTTTTCCTTTCCAGGATAATGTGTTGAAATTCTGATCTGAGATAATTGCACAAATGCTACCGATCCTTGTTCTGTGCCGCTTTTCCTACACAGGAGCACGAGGAGCCTGGAACCTATACTAGAGGACTCGGGGGGGGGGGCACCCTAGACAGGGTACCAGACCACACACACACACACACATATTACAACACATGTCTTTCAACAGGGGAGGAAACCAGAGTATCCAGAGGAAGCCGCCAAAGCACTGGAAGAAGGTGCAAGTGCACACAGGGTGGAGATGGGAGTCGAACCCCCAACCCTGGAGGTACGAGGCAAACCTACTAAGTCACTGTGTCCCATAGATATTGTAAACAAAACCCCAAAACATTAGACATCTCTTTATAGTGCCTGATTGTGGAGAATATTTCATGTAGCAAGAACGAGCGCAAGCTTTACGTCAATTATCTCGTTTGCCGATTGCATTCTGTTCTGTGTAATATTTCACAGCAGATATGTTGTATTCATATCATTTGATATATTTGAGAACAGCGAGACTTCATTAATGTTGCATTCTATATATAATCTTTAATACAATGCTGTATAAGTTGATGTCAACTGTCAAACATTTACCTTGCCGCAAAAGTGAAGCTGTTAGACATTTTGGAGCTGTGTTTCCTCGACAGAAAAAACAAACAAATGAAACAGTATAAAAGCGTTTCTACTGCACGGATGAGGTCACTCGAAATGATCCTGTGAAATATGTAAGCGATCTCATCGTGTCCCCCGCTGTCGCAGATAAAAATCATATTAATGACATTTCTCGGGGAAATAATGATAGCGCTGATTTGTTTCAACATTGTCACTAACTGATTGATTATAAGGTGATTTATGTTTTAATATAAAAAGCAGCCGAGCCAGAGCAGCTAATATAATCCTCAGTTTTAAAAACAATTTAATGAGCTGATGAAAAAAAAAAAAAATAATGATCAGGTAAAATGGATGAAGGAGCTTATCGGCTGTGACTGGTCTATATGTTGCCTCTGTGTGTGTTCGTTTGTGTGTGTGTGTTTGTGTGTGTCATGAGCAGTTTAAAAATAGATTACGATGATAATTGTATTTCATATATGTCAGGAATAGAAAAACCGGCCAATGAGATCCTGCCTCGCAGAGATCAGCATACCGTCGCTCGTTCCGGCCTTCAATAAAACACAAATCAGGAGTCGGGGGAGCGTCTCAGTCTTCCGCCAGGATTATTAAATCGAAAGGAAATTTATGGGTGACACTTTATAACAATTAATCAGGAGAGTTGATTAATAAAGTTATGCCTCCCTCCACCTCCTCAGTTAGGGCAGAAGCGGAGAGGTGAGCTGCGGCTGTCGTCACGGACGGGCGTGTTGTCATTTCCTTTGATTAATGCAGTACGGCGAGACAGCTCCTCCTCGAGCTCATGCTGCTTTAACACTCGCCCCCTAAACGCAGTGCAATAGAGGGAACATGCACTCCAGAACTCCCATAGCCACAAAAAGACATGTTAACCCAGAGGTGTGTGTGTGTGTATGTGTATATATATATATATATATATATATATATATATATATATATATATATATATATATGTTGTGTGTGTGTGTGTGTGTGTGTGTGTGTGTGTGTGTGTGTGAATAGGAAATCATTCATATGGGATTTTAAACACACATCTTGAGGAATGTCAATCAACCGACAACCTTGCCAGTGTGATTAGATGAGTGTGATGAATTAGCTTTAATAACATTTTTATAATTGCACACAGGTCATATATATTTATATATATGTGTGTGTGCGTGTGTGTGTATGTGTGTGTGTGTGAGAGAGAGAGAGAAAGAGAGCGAAAGGAAGAATGTGGGAGCAAAGGCGATAAAATAAGCTGAGAAATGGAAAAATTTTAAGTAAGTACTGAAAGGAAAAAAAAAGGGTGAGAATTGGCAGACTCGTCTGAGGCGTTCATGCCCGCCTGACTCCGATTTCCTGAACGTAACCTTGAGTAAAAACACAGGGGAGCCACATTGACGAGGACAGCATCCGTGTTCATGTTCTTCCCTGCTTTTGGAGAGCTCCGCCGGCCTGGGTGGCTCGGCCTGACCGCGCTCTCTGATCAAAGGCATGAGGCGTATAAAAGGCGTTTATCTGAGTCAGTGTGTGGCTCCTATTTCTGGCAGCGAGGGCGAGGACTCGTTGGATGTGAGGAGGGAAGCTTGGCTAAGAAGGTGCGAGCGCTCCGGTGCCTCCATAAACTAGCTCCTATAAAAACAGCCCTTTCACTGCTTAATGGTGTTCAGTGAAGCCAGAGTGTCGGCTAATTTTAGCTCCTGCTCTTCAGAAAAGCTCTGTGCTGGAGGCTAAAGCGTTCACCTACTAGCAATAATTCTAGTGGGACTCTCTATGTTGTTGCTTAAACCGTATTGATCGCTTCCCTGTTTGCCATTTACAGTAGAGCTGCACGAAATTATAATAATTATGAGCACTGGAGAAGATTCGGAGAGGAAACGATCACATATATACAGCCTTTAAAATAAAACTAGATTTATGAACATAAGCGGATATGCAAATCTCCAGTACCAAGTATTTAGGTTTTTATTTTTTTTCCCCTCATCGTTCAATTTAAGAATTCTATTGTTTCAGAAATAAATTGTTTAAAATAACGATAAATTAATAAATAAACTCTGATTTGTGAAGCATCTTCCAAAGGTGTAGAAGTTGCTCCACAGAACACATTGAAAATAACAGCTATAATTAAATAATACAAATATTATAAAAAATATTTATATATATATATGTATATATATATATATATATATATATATATATACATAAGAATTTACTGTCAAAAAAATAAATACAGAAAAAAATTAGTTAGCATTAATTTATTAATGTTCACACACAAAACTATATATATGAAAAACTATATATATGAAAAACTATATATATATGTGTGTGTGTTTGTGTGAGTGTGCTGTGTAATGTGTGTGTGTGTGTATATATATATATATATATATATATATATATATATATATATATATATATATATATATATATATATATATATATACTCTGCTTTTTAAATATAGATATATACATAAGAGATGTATGAGAGCAGCAGCAGTTCTTCAGTACCACAGGGATATTTAGGTGATCTTTCTTTCCTCCGCTACTCGAGGATCTTCCTCTGCTGCCCTCAGGCTATATCTGGGGCTTGAAATGAAATATATCAGCCTGTTTTCTTCCTCTGCCTGCCCATATATGGAGAAGGGTGTTTTGTGCATATCTGTGCTCTTAAATTGTAGCTTGTTAGTATTTACGGCTGGGAAATATCCCATTCTTGGTGGTGCATTTATAGCACAAGGTCTTTTATCCTCATTACAGCTTTCTGTACTTTTTTCTAATGAGGACTGCTGCTTTCAAAGTCTTTCAAATCCATTTGATATGCAGGAGAAGTTCATACAGTTTGGCATAAAAAACAGCAATTTTTGGAGCATCCTTTTAGGGTTAAAATAAAAAAAGAAGTAATTTGAATATTGTAACTTATTAAATCAAGTGTTAGGCTTCAGAGATATTATTTAATTATTACAACTAATAATGTTGGTCAAAAAGAAAGCGTATGTGTGAAATTATAGTGATAATGAAAAAAATCTATGGTGTATATATATATATACCCTCTCTGTTTGCCTTTATATCTTCTTCTATCATTCTTTCATGCATTGTGATTAGCAGTAGCATCCTTTCAGTTTCCTCTCTGTAATATTCCTCTGTAATATTCCTCTGTGCTTCCTGTTATATGTACAGTATATGTTGTAATTCTGACAGATACACCGGCATACAATGCAAATCAGACCAAATCAAGAGCTTTTTGAATTGTTTCCCATTTCTCTGTTGAGCTGAACTTTGAATTTTATCTTCTCACATTTTATTTTCACAACTGTGAAAATACACGTCCAATGCAACTGTGCTGTACACGTGATGTCATTCCATTTATAAGGTGTTGTAATGTGCTTTAGGCTTTTTTTTACTAAAAATATGTTGACGCTATTAGGGAATTAGTGGAAAGTGTAGAAGTGATCAAATAAATAATTTACTATCAGAAATCAAAACACAAATGGAACGCAAAGTTTTAATGTGAAATTGAAAATAAATGACTGAAATAATGTACAAATTAGCATTAATATATTTGCATAATCACACTTTAGACAGAAACATGTAATCATATAGACACAATTATAAATATACAGACAGTTTAATCCAACATCTAGTTGCTTTTTTTTACTGTACGTCTTTTTGTTTTTAAATAAAGTACTTTGTCTTTACACCAAAATTTTGTCTGTATACATCAGATACAGATTTGCTTCAGTGTAAAGCCTAATATTTTGACAGCCACTCAAATATATAGAACATTATACTATGTGTAAGACTTCTAGAAAGTTCTGCAGTTTGTGTGTGCACATTTCTTTCAGCACCCAAAGCTTTTTGCACTTTGTAGTAATGACACAGGCAAGTGTTTCAGAGCTACTAGCTCCTTCTTAATGGCTCAGAAAATTATAATTGGAGCTGAGTTTGCATAAGCAAGCAAATGATGTAAACGTGTGTTAAGAGTACGCTCGCATTGAGTGACCATGTTCTCGGGGGTTCTCAGATGGTTGCTTAACTCCAGATGCATTCCAGGAGCTGATCGTAAGCTGAGCTTCGTATTGGAGTCCAGCTTGTTTAGATGTGCAGGAAGAGGTGTGAAGGGAAAAGAGGAAACCTGACACACACGCCGAACAAACACAGCTCACTTCTACACTATGCCAAATATTCTGAATAATTATCTACACTCCTGTATAACTGCTCATTCGTGCAAATATTCATTGGTACAATCATGTGGCAGCAGTGCAATGCATATCATCACACAAAAACAAAATGTTCACAAAAGTGAACTAGGCTTAGACTTTGGCGTCCAGATTGGTTTGATTATTACAGAAACGTATGAATTCACACAGCTATCTTTAGAGTTTATCAGGAATGGTGTGCAAAACAAAAAACATGTAGAAGATCTGATGAGAACAGCCAGAAGGATTCCAGCTCGCCAGAAGGTTACTGTAACGCAAGTAAACAACTGACAACTACAGCGAGCTGAAAAGCATCTCAGAATGCTCAACATCTTGGATCTACATTGTGCTCCTGCCATAAAATTGTATAAATGAGCAGACATATAAGTGTATATCTATCTATCTATCTATCTATCTATCTCTCTCTCTCTCTCTCTCTCTCTCTCTCTCTCTCTCTATATATATATATATATATAGTGAGTGTATGTGCCAGTTTATATGCATTTTACACACAAGAACATATTTTTCTTTAATGAATAATAATTTAAAAAAATTCTGTCATGATTTATTTCAAAAAGAAATTTTCATTCGATCTTGTTGAGTTACTTGCTTTAAAAAGCCAGGAAGGAAATAAAAGCGCAGGAGAGCAATTATACATTTAAAACATGCATCTTTAATTAGTCACCATACAATAAGAATGAAAAATGCATGAGAAATGCAAAATTAAAACAGTAAAAAAAAATTAACACACACTATGTAATATAACACATAAATAAGGAATCCTTACAGAAAACACAACCCCCGGGGTCAGCTGGAACGGCCTTTTTTTTAAAACCATAATATTGCAAGTGATACACAAATTACATATCTGTTCATATCCTCAATATGTGTGAAATGAGAAAAAAAAAACAAGATAAGCATATAACTCGCTATCAAGCTTGTGTGTATCAGAGGGTATCTTGTTAAAACTTCACATGGAGATTACTTAATGCTGTGCCTTTGTAAAAAATAAGTGAGATATGTTCTAGAAACTTCTCTAGAGAAATGATTCACTGTTTGTTCTGCTGCAGCTGTTTTATCTGACCCTTCAGTACATGAGCACATAAGCACCGCAAGCATTAATTTATTACATTAGAACAATCTTTATGATTATAATATTAAAAAAAAAAAAAACATAATTGTTAAAACTCATCTTAGCTGTTACAATACAGATCATGTAGGAATGCAGCTAGTAGATTTGGTAGGCAATTAAAAATGACATTGCACATCTGGAAATATTTTCTTTTTCTTTTAGATATTACTTGCGGTATTGCATGACAGATTATTATGTTGTTTACTGACACAAGTATTTATAAGTAAACCTATTTCAGCGGAAATATTCCCAATGAATTGACATTGTTACCTGTTCTGTAGGTAAGATATTGCCAAACAATGTTTAATATTTTGTAATTAATTCCATGCTTAAGCAGTTTTCCATATATATATATATATATATATATATATATATAAATTATTTCACTACAGTCTTCTTTTGTCGCAGGCATTTCTAAAGGCTATTGGACATTAGTGATATTAGTGGCCTTGGATAAGACAATAATGGAGTGAACATAGTGCACAACGTTTCCAAAGAAGTCCTTCATTAAGAAAGAAGTAAAAACAAAAACAAAGTAAAAAATAACAGGTATTTGTTTAATATTTAAATAAAATATGCTTTTTTCTAAAATACAATAAAATACATTCTTCTAATAACAGTTATTATTATTATTATTAATGATTAATACATTATTATTATTTAAATAATAAAATATATATATGTATATATATAAAATTCTTGGATAATTACAATAATAATAATTACATTATTATTATTTAAATAATTTTTAAAAAATAATATATATATATGTATATATATATATATATATATATATATATAAATTCTTGGACTTTTTATCATTGTGTATTATATTTCATATAATTTTTTATCATTTATTCCACTCTATTATAATTATATGCACCGATGTAATATAATTTTAATTATTATTATTATAAAATTATAATAATTTTACATTTATTTACGTGTTTCTTACTTGCTATCATGCTTGCTGGTGTTTCAGTGAATCTATTACAGCTTCAGCAATGTTGTGCTTTTGAAAAATATAAGCTACTCTAGAAACCATTTGCTGTTTGTACTGCTGTGGCTTCTTCATAGGGCACGTCACTACATGTGCACATGAGCAAATAAACACTGCAGACAATGTCAACTGTGAATAGTGAGATTTATTCCATAAGCAGGAAGTATGATTAAAAAAAAAGGTAGTAATACACTAGTGAACAGGCCAAAGTGCCTTGGGTCCACAGAATCATTGCAACATAACCTATAGCACATATACACGATACACAACTGTTTTACCTTTAGAGCGTTAAGTAGCCTGGATTAACATAATTTCAAATGCGCTTGTGCTCCTGATATGCCATTTTAGTATATCCATCCACATGTTAACCGTTTCTGTGCTTCCTAAAAAGGTTAAAGTGTCATGCTGGAAGGACTTGCTGGAGTGAGTTTCTTCATCAGCACTTAGTTAAACTACAGGAGAAATGAGTTATGTAAAGCTGTGATGGGTCACACTCTGACTCGTTCTTCTGAGCAGGCTGACATTTTAATTACGCTCCCTTATCTGATGGATTCTCAGCTCGTCCTCACTACACGTCATAAGGCTGCTCTTTATTGTTTTATTTTTTATCATATAACTTTAGATTCAGCCTGTCAATGAGACGATGAAGCTCATTTGTCCCACCTTTGATTGAAGTTTGGAGATTTTCCACATTATAGAATAACTTTTTTCCAAATCTCTAATGTTCAAAAAGTGCATGAATTAAGTGTGATAGGTGAGATTTCTTTCCCAGGTGACCCAAACTGTTAGTAACGTGTAATATCTGGACATAGCAGCTATGAACTACTATGAAGCAGAATTATTATGCTCTAGTATACTAATGAATAAATACCACTGCCTGTTTTTCTGTCTTTTATTTGCTTACATCAACTACATCATCATTAAATATTTATGAAATATTTAATATTTAATTCCATGTTCCAGCCAAGGTTATTAAAACAAATGAAATACTTACTGGATATAGTAATGCTATAAACCACGCAGGTCTAAAACTGTTTTGTTTTTTTAGTGCGGCTTTGCTAATGAAATGTAA
>JAUCMX010000024.1:6928243-6943243 GCA_033459395.1 Hemibagrus guttatus
TGTGTTCACAAACGCAACATTGGATAAGAAGTCGTTTTGTGGGCGTGAAGTTTCTGCGTCCTTATAATAATACGCGACACGATCAAAGAGATCAAACAGAAAGTAATCAGATCATGAGTGTGTTGTTATCTGAGATTTATTAGCAGTAAACATGAAACTGAGTATGCTTTTAGCTGAAACAACGATGACACTTACCAGTACGTCATGCTGTAAATAGTAAACTCCTTGCGTTGAGCGCGCGTCAAGTACTTCTTTCCTTTTTCCGTCTCTTCCACTGAGATCTCACTAGAAGTGCGGAAATGTTATAGTCACACCTTAGAATAAAAATAAGTCCATTCTGTTTTATTATTATTATTATTATTATTATTATTATTATTATTATTATTATTATTATTATTGTGATCCGTTTTCCGAAAGAAAAAAAACCAAGCAGCTTCCCTTTTTTACTCCAGCCGACCCTGTTCGGGAGGAGGAAGAGAGGAAAAAAAAAACAGAGCAATTAAAAAGATTGACAGCTCGGATTTCACTGTCAGAGTGACGCTCCTGGAGGGGTGGAGTGTAGAGGAGCAGGAAAGGCAACTCGATGCGTCTGTCTATCAGTTGAGACTGTCTGAAACGCTCTCCCGTCTTCAACGTGCGATCCTTATTTTTTTTTATCTCCAGCGACCAGCCGAAGCCTCGAGCCTCACCGTTTGGCTCCCGGTACTTTCACCAATTAGTTGCTGTCCGTTTTTTCCCCCTCCGCAACAGCACCTGGCTAGATTCTCTTTTTTCCCCCTCTCTCTCTCTCTCTCTCTCTCCCTCACAAATCTTGTTTATCACGCCCGAGATCAGCTGTCCACATGTCGGCCGAGCATGCACGGACACTCTCGTTTGTGAATACCGGAGGGAACGAAGGGAAGCTGAAGAGCTGAAAGCTGAAGCTCCTCCGCCCGCCCGCCCTCCCGCGCGCGCGCGAGCCGTTCCCGCTGACTGACTGACGTTAACCGCGTCCCCGTTTTCTCTTTCCTCCGAGTGCAGGAGCCTGAGCCGCCCCCTTCCCCGGGACGAGCGCCTAGACGGACGGAAATACAGTCGGACTGGGTGGTGTTGTTTTTGCTTCTTTTTTTTTTTTTTTTGCCTGTGTGTGAGTGTGTGTGGAAGTTTCCTCCCTTTTCTGTACTGCTGTCCCGGTGAAACGTCGCGCTCGGGGAAGATCAGGGAGAAATGGACGGAGCGGCTGTTCAGCAGTGACCGAGCTGTGCGCCGTTACACACCGACACCGGAGATACCGCTAATGCACTGAGTCAACAAACGGGGCTGCCCGTGAACTGTTGTACCTCCAGAGCAGTTGCAGTTTGATTCATCAGCAACCTTTGCTTTCTTCTTTTTCTTCTTTTTTTTTTAGTAAAGAATGAAACTGGACAACACTGCGATCTGAGACTTTAATCAACCGAGTGACTTTTCTTTTTTTAAAGGAGAACATTAAGATTAAATAATAATAATAATAAATAAAAAAAATCCCGATCCTGGTTGTTTAAAAAAAGGACCGAGTAGAAGATTTTTTTCTTTCTTTTTTTTGTCGTCGCCTGTATTTTGATTCTGTATGAAAAGTCAAGTGGAGAGAGTTGGAGAAGAGCATGCCGCGGAGAAAGCAGCAAGCGCCGAGGCGATCTTCAGGTAAGCCCCTTTACACACACACACACACACACACACACGCACACACACACACACACACACACACACACACACAACGCATGCGTTGTTTGGTTGTGAAACATAACAGGATATATAACCTTTAAAAACAAATCAGTGGCATCTCGCAGGCCGCACACTGTGGCTTCACTAAAATCACGCTATAAGCAGGAAACTACAAACAAACGCATTATCTCCTGTATATGATGAACATCCAGAGTCCATACACGGACTGAAATTCAGAAACTTTTTGAAACTATGTTAAAAATGCGAATCTAATCTTGCCCAAGACCCCCTGGATAATAAAATGCACTTTTCCAGAGTTTTCTGCACTCCTGTGTAGTTGCCTTCCTGGATTTGATGCTTGATTGATCGCCTGTCACGTGGCCGCCTTTGATCTATTCATTCCCGATAACCATCAGTGAATCATTCACCATGGAAACGCGCATGCGCGCTACCTCGGGCCTGGACACGCAGGACAACTTTTACCCCCGCTGGGGTGGGGAGAACAGAAAAGAGGGGGAGGCATTCTTAGACTTTTTTCATCTCAGACAGAAAAGAAGGAGAGAGAGAGAGAGAGAGAGAGAGAGAGAGAGAGAGAGGAGGTAACGGGTTTGTCGGTATCACTAAATCATTCACAAACATCTCTTTGTTTATAGTTTTTTGTCATATAGTTATAGACTTTATAATAAATCATAATGTATGTATGTTTTTAAAGATTGTAGCCTGATAACTGGTAGTGTGTGAAATCCGTTCTTGTTTCCTTACTACTAATCTGACTTTCTGTTCCTAGTGTTTGTTTTGAAGCTTCTTATAAGTGGACAGTTGCCTAGCAGTGGACATGTCCTTCCTCTGAGACAGACAGGTCTGTCCCCCTTGCAAACGAGAGCTCCCTCTGACGGAATAGCATTGACAACCAGGATTCAGGAAAACACGCCTCGGTAGAACTTAGGCCCAGAAATTAGGAGAGGAAAGTCGGTGACACCACATAGCTGAGTTCCACTAGACATACTCGGTATTAAAGTGAAGTGCTGACATTTAGGCACATGCCTCTCCTCACTAGGCTTAATTTCATGCTCCTAACTTGAGGCGCATCAGTGCGAAATGGATTTTTATTTTAATTTGCCGAACTTGGGGTGAGTAGACTTGTAGGTAGAGACTAGGAGTTTAAAGACTCTCTGAGGTGAGATGGCAGCTGGTAATGTGACCTGGCAGGTTGTACCTAAAAAAAAGCATCAAACCCCCCTGCCTGCAGTGAATATTGATTTAATTGTCTGTCTTTTGACAGCCATATGCATCATTGGCTGTTATGGTCAATCAGAATTTGGCAGGCCCGTGCTTCCATCAATCCCATGGCGTGACATTTTGCACAATCGACACGAAAACAAACAGGGACACCCGAAATAGTCTCTTTAACCTTGGGGTTAAAACGAGTGTGAAAGGAAGTCTCAAAAGAGCATCTTTTTTTTTCAAGTTTTATTGTGCTGTGATTCGTGACTACTTTAGCTTTCATTATGGAGGACTGAGGCACATGGCTCTGTTCTGTTTCCACTCCTCCTCCTTTTCTAGACAGTCATGGTGTGCTTTATTCACAGTTACAGCCTCGTGTTTTTTTTTTTTCGGTCACAATCATTATCCCCGCTCGGCCCGTTGCTTCGGTCGTGTTGGTGCAGTGGGAGCCGAGTGTGTCGGCCCACTGCAGCCATTCGTTTCGATTTGCTGCCTTTCTTCTGAAGCATACACATGCAGGCCTCCCATATCGAGCGCAGACCAAGAGCAGCAGCACAGGAGAGCGAAACCGCTCAGCGTTCAAGTCCGGATTTACATTTGAAGGCTTTTGAAGTCTCCTCCATGGGAGATGGACTCCCCAAAAAAATTGACTGCACTGCAGTTATTATTGCTTTTTTTTTTTTCAAATGATCAATGCCTGGCTTGTATATGAGCACAAACATAATTGTGTGAGACTCACTTCTGTTCTAAAACCTAAAACCGTTCGTGTCTCATGAGGTCTGAAAATGTACGCTTGTTTTTTTCTGTGGTTAAATCAGGGCGCTTGAGAATAGGTCCAGACAAATAAGAAGCGAGGAGACACTGTTTTTGAACCAGCACAGGGAGTCATTAAACTCGGCCCTTCACTGAGGACGAAAGGCTTCTTAATTATCAGAGAAAAAAAAAGCTAACAGTTCGTCTGCTGCTTTCGTTAGATAGGGGCCCTAATTATCTGAGCTTCTGATGGATTTGTGACAGCGCCTAACGATTAAAGCTGACAAATTCGGCTAGGTGTCAGCTCGGCAGCTGCCTTGATGTAATCAAGTTGATATTATACAGTTCCCATAGCCCGTAGTGCCGCATTAACTCAATTTTCTGGTGCAGGTGACAAATGGACTTTGCTACCTGACTAATCACGTCACGGCAGCGATGCTGCTTAATGACCTTGGTAATCCTGGCTCTTAACCGCACCGCTGGGCCCGCAGACTCTCTCGGCCAATCAGATGCCGTGCTTAGTCAACACGCCGCCATTATCTCTGGGTGTTAAATCACCACCGTCCTGTATGGTATTGAACGTGCTGCCTGTGTCTCAAACCCTGAGCACTCATTCTTAAACCAAGTGCACTACTACTTTGAAACCCACTCTTTTTGCTCTGCTTCGTTAGAGGAATCTCAGGAGGGGAATAAATACAGAGTTGTTTATGTTGTACATGGATTTCCCGTGTGTCGTTGAGTCGTTTTCTATTTATCATGACTGCTGTTTAATTGAAGATATGTTTCTAATCTTTTTTTTGGATCAGATGAAGGAGATAAAGAGAGACAGATAGCTGCTGCTGCTGCTGTGTGTGTGTAGTGTGAGCTGTGCTATTCCCTGCAGAGTGTGCAGTGCTCACCCGTAAAGATCACACTTGTTTATGCTGACCTTGGCTTACTCTCATAATCATAATTACTCTCGCAAAATTTTTCAATTACACAGGACATCGATACTTAGCATTTAATACACATTTTTTAAAAAAGTACACAAAACACTTGGAAAATAGATAACATCAATATTGTGTTATTTATTTGAACTTTTTTACACTTTTCCCGTGTGGTTCATAGCTTCACAGTCTGTTGCATGGAAATCCCGAGCGCTCGGCATGCGTCGAGGCTGTGATGTATAATGTAACCGTGAATCAAGCCTGCTGTCATTAACAGGTGACATTGACCTCTTTAGTCGATATCCATGTTTAGGCCCAGCACTCAAAAGCAATAGTTTAATTTGCATTTGCAGGATCAAAGCGTGTAGACTATAGAAAATCAAAGAGTATGCAGTTGTCGGGGCGGTCGGGAGCGACGAGCCGCTTGCCTCATAACGCCGAGGTTGAGTTGAGTAATGAAGATAGATGACAGGTTTTATGGGGAAAAGCACGGATCGAAATGAAAATATGTTTGGGTTTCCCGTATGCCAGGGGTATGACTGCATGCAGCGCTGCGGTGCAATAGAGCTCGCTCACAGCCTAATGAGCTTTTATACAATTGGGAGTTTTTAGTTTCCACATAAGTTATGTCAACTCGCCGTCTCGTCCCAGACCGAATTAGAAGTCTCCAGACTCCCAAGTGTGTGTGTGAGAGAAAGAGAAAGAGAGAGAGAGAGAGAGAGAGAGAGAGCGAGAGAGAGAGACAGAGAGAATACTTGTGTTGTGGGTATATGTAACGTTCATGCTGTGATAATACCAAACTGCTTGACTTGGGCAATATGGCTAAAAAAAAAATCAGATCACGGTACTTGAACTAAACATAATACATACACAACACACAATACACACAAAACATGCCATAATATTCAGGTTTAATATTTTGGTCTGTGCTTAAAAAAAAAAGAAAACAGTAAAAAAAAAAAAGGAAACTAATTATTTCATTAAATTATAACAACATGTAGGAGTGTAGTGAATTTTCATGGCAATTACCAATTCTACAAACAAATAAATAATAAATTCTGCGGAAAAAGGTGTGGTGCCGTAATATTACATTATATCATCAGGGTTCTCCGTCTTACTTTACTACATTATAACAAATACTACACTTGACCATGAAATTTAAAGAGGGAAAAAAAAACCCTTGGAGTTTGGTATAGAATTATATTATGGTATAAGCTTATAATTTAAAAAGTTTAAAAGTTTTGACCACATCCCTGATATCTTTTTTTTTTAAGTATACTATGATGGTCAGGAACGAATTATCAAATTTGTCAAGCTTCAAACAAAAAAAAAAAACAGCTTTGATATAAACATGGTTCTTGTCGTGATTGTGGAAGGATTGCGTAGAAAGAATAAGATGCTTAAGGATGTGCGATTACAGGAAGATCATCAATAACAGGAAGTTAATGTTGCCACTATGAAGTTGATGAATTTCCTATAACAGCTCACCCAAAGTGTTTTTTTTTCCTTTTTCATACACAACAATTATAAACACAGCAAAAAAAAAAAAAAAGTGTAATGGAACAGATGTTTATCACTGCTATGATGTGTTATAACTTTTTTTTTTTTCAGATACTTACTCTGTAGCAGTGAAAACATCCGTTCCTTCACCAGACGCTTTTGTTTTCTTTACGTTAAAAAAAAATGCACCTTGTGAAAATCCGCCAGAGAAATCATCCATATATGTGGCACTGGAGACTCCTTCCAAAAAAAATAATAAAAATAAAATAAAAAAATAACAAAATCTGTTTATGTGGTGGTTCTGGCATTATGATGAGGTGTTAGAACAAATGCAATGATATAATCCTGGGGTTCATCTAGCAGCTGCTGTCTGTGTAGACGAGTAATCAACACTTTCTGTCCAATCAGAGGAAAGAACTCAACAGCAGTGGGGTAGAATAATAAGAATAATAATCTATTGTGTTATTAATAAATGATCCTTCAGTCCAGTGAACTTTAATGGAATTTTTGTTTGAGGAAACAGAATTGGAATCAGCTTGTCTTCTTGGACAAGGACGCACTTGCGTTCAGTTTGTTTTAGACAAGTCCTCGTGTTGTCGTCTCAAACACATTGCACATGTGAGCTGGAATCGGCCGTGTATCTCGGTTCATCTTCTCGAACTGGGATGATATTTTGAAACATGTTGAATACCTAGAATATGAGCATGTGTGTGGACACTGTGTGTGTGTGTGTGTGCGGGTGGCAGTGTGGGTGTATATCTGCAGTTCCTCAACATGACGATCAGAAAATACAGAACACTGAGGAGGTAGCTTAACACCAACAGAGGCTTGCAGCATGGTATTATGGGAACTTGAGCTATCAAAGAGACCAGCTGCATTTTATCTCTCCCTCTTTCCCTCTCTCTCGCGTTCTCTCTCTCCATCTCTCAGTCTGTCTGTTTTGATCCCGTATGTTTCATTTCTCAGCTAATTTGGTCTGCAGTGAGTCAGAGCGAAGACAGAAAGGGAGGGAGGGAGGGGGCAGAGGGGAGGAAAGACAAAAGAGAGAAAAGCTGAAGTCCTGCCCCGGTAATGAGAGTTTTGGAGCTCGGGGAGTACGCAGAGGTCAGCGTGAACCCACGGGACGTCGTCTCACTCCTCTCACTCCTCTAAGTCCTGCGCCCCTCTCATCTGTTCTCTCATTCTGTCACACTCTCGCAGAAGGGAAACGGCGATGCGGATGTTTACTAGAGTATACGGCGAGCAGAAAACTCCAGCACTCAAGCAAGCACGCTAGCAGATATTCAACGTTCCCCGCACATCCGCATTCAAGCCACGCAAATCTGCTCCGTCCTTTAAAACCGCGACGCAGGGGTCCGGCTTTTGATGTGTCGAGTCTCTGGCTCAGAACGAGCCGCTTGCTGACCTGCGAAGGATGAAACCGGCAGTTCACAGGAGGGGGGATTGGGTGGGATGGGGGGGTATTTTTGGGAACACTCACACACGACAAAAAGATTTTGTAGCATTGCTTCCATGCTAACATTGTCGTACACATCAGCTTCGACAGTTGAACATGAAACGAAAGCAAGCCTTTTGATGATGTTCAGTAAACACGTTGTAACGCCTCCTCAAACTCGGGGAAGTGCCGTCCTGGGACTGTGTGTTCCTCGCCCCGCGTTCTTCCTATTCCAAATATCCTGCGACGTACAAAAGGCCAAGATGAAAGTGAGAGAATGTACTTTGTTGCAGTCTCTTAACTTGTAGGCTTAAACAAAAGCTTTCAGCTATTTTAGCTCGATGGGAGAGCGGAGATGGTGAGAGAGAGAGAGAGAGAGAGAGAGCGATAGAGAGAGAATGAATGGGGCCTAAAATAAGAGCCGGAGAGCGAGAATAAAGGAGTGGCATTCGGAAAGGTATTAGAGCTGACAGATGAACAGAAGTGGAGAGAAATTCTCGCGCAGCAGCTGGGCCTGCAGTCATTATCCTGACAGGTGTCAATTAAGAATTACGACGTGCCCGAGTCGTCCGCGCGGCCCAGCTGTCTCTGCGGCGCAGAAATAACACTTTACCCTTGTCACTGTGTTAGTTCTTCGCCCCGGCCTTCGCAAAATGAGCCGCCCAAGCGCCAATCGATAACCAGTGTATTAGCAATTATTTTGCACATTGATTTACGAGGGCCAATGACTCCTACTGTGCTGTTATTAGCCCGTGATTAGATCTGCCCGAAAACACACACACACACACAATACACACACACACTCGCAACCCTGTTGCCAGGTGGATATATGTTTCCTCTGAGGCCCTGAGGTCTAGAACAATCTTAGTGCACGGTGTTAGACGCCCGGTTAGGCCCTCCATCACGAGTGGCCGTTATACAGACAGGCCTCTTTAGTTCCAAACACACACACACACACACACACACACACACACACACACACATATAGGTATGTATACGTGTGAGCCGTGAAATACAGTCCCAACCTGACACAGCCAGTGGATGGATGCTGATAGAAAGAAGAGTGTGATAAACCTGCTGCTAGCAGACCCTGTGTTCCGACAGCACAACATATCGCTTGTTAATCGTGATCACCGTATTGATCGAAGGTTCCAGATACGTTTCCCAGTTTGTGTTTGCGTGATTAAAAAAAACATGTAATCACATTCAGGATCCTCCTTCAACTTTCAGCTCAGCACATTATTGCATTGAACCACAGCAACGCTGAATCCTCACATCTGATTGGCTGTTGATTTATTTTATTATTTTTATTTATTTATTTATTTTTTTTAAGAGTCGTTCCTGTTCTCTAGTAACTTCCACAGAGACTCGTACGGCAGACGCTCTATAATGTAGGACTAATAATAAAGAAATTAAACATCTAACAAATGTGTTGTAATTTAAGAAACAAAAACAGCAAAAGGCTATTGTTATTTATTTATTTGTTTGTTTGTTTAACATTTCTGTAAGGAATGTCCAGTATCACAGCTTTGTAACAACCAGTACGTTTTTTTTTTTCCTCTACTGGAAAGTCGTTGCATTTTTCCAGCTTCTCCTAAGCATGACAAGCTGCATTTTTTTTTTTCTGTCTTCAAGAGAGAAACAAAGAGGTTGTGAAGGAACGACGTTATTTGTGTAGATATTGGACAACATAAAATGTAACTGTTAATGGATAAAAAAAAAGTGTGACATCATTCTTAAAGAGATAAAACATGTAATTCCTGGAAGTTTGCTTTGATATAAGAGGAATAAAACACTTGTTGTTAGTAGAAAATAAGAAATTTCCAGTAACTCCTTTACACTGTAGTGATTATTTTCCCAAAAGTTAATAACTGTATTTAATTGTTTACTTGTGATTGGAGTATTTTTGTGCAGTCTGAAATCAGGTCCCATAAAAACACACTGTACATTTGAACACACATTTAAAACGAACGTCGACTCGAGTACACTGCAGAACGGATTGCGCGTTTATGCGCGTACTTGTGGCTTTTGTATCTGTTCATTTTATTAGTAGTGTATTACATTGTCAGTGTGAAGCATAAAGCAGTAAACAGTGTGATACTGGCTGTAAGCAGACCATCTGTGCTTTTTGTACAAAGAAGCCATGCATATTGTGCTGGAAGGAGAAGCTTATGACAAACTGCCCACAGACACCTGTTGAAACACTCAAAGTGTTTGCTGAAGTACATTATGTTTACGAAAGCAAAGTTCCATTCCTTTCAGATTTTTAGCTCTGTATACAGACTGGAGATTTACGAATATTTCCCGCTTGAAATTTCTCAGATTTGGTTAGGAGGTGGTTTGTTTTCTGTAACAGCAGCACTGACTGCGATTCTTCAGATACGGTTTGCAATATTCCACATGACTGGATTTTTATTACAAAAAAGTTTTGTGGGAGGAGCTTTCTGTTTATTTAGTTTTTACGATAAGATAAGATGAGATAAGATAAGATGAGATAAGATAGAACTTTATTAATCCTGAAGGAAATTCTTATGCCTGAGACTGCTTCAGATTAGAGAAATAAATATAAATGAAATATAAATGAAATAATCTATATAGACAAATGTATTCTAAAATACAAAAAAAGGTGCTAGGGAGCTAAAAATATTGCACATGATATGATATTGCACACGATGTGATATTGCACATGATATTATACTAACGTACATCGTAATTATTGGGAACTTTTGATACTATCAATGGTCATTGGGTCAGCTCTGCTCCCTACTGAAAGGGGAGGAGTTAAAAAGTCTGATGGCCGCTGGTAGGAAAGTCAAAACTGTGGTTGTCCTCGGTGGTCTCGGTCTAGGGCTGAACGTGTTCCGGTAGGACTCCAGTGTCGCATGCAAGGGGTGGGACGTGTTGTCAAGGATACTTATGGAAGGAGTCTCCAGTATCAGCGCTTTTCTTAGATTAAATCTTAATTCAGGATAGTGGGATCTGCTTCAAACGGGTTAAAAGTGTCGCTTTGTAATAAAGGAATAAGTAATAAATGAGTAATAAATGAGTAATAAATAAGTAATATATTGTAATCACATCACAAGTTGTTGATTACTTCCTGACGTGTGTAATTCCTTACGTAATGACAAGGGATATTACACTACATCTACTTGCCTCATATCTAGATATACATATACACTTCAATTTGTTTATAAAATACATTTTTTTTTATTTTAAATTTTATATAAAACTAAGCACCGAGGACTTCATTGTGGCGTCTATTAACAGGAAGAGACATTTATTATCCTTTTATTCTATTTTTATTCTATATTTGTAACACAGACTTGAGAAAAGCATTTCACTGCGTGTCGTAATGAGTATGGTTTTGTGTCTGACCAACAAAATTTGAATTTTAATTTGAATATGACAAACCACAAAAAAAACAAAAAAACACCGCAACAAGCCTGAGCAATATATCATTCTCACAATATTGACCTCTGCAGATTTCAATATTACAATCTTCCATTATGTGCAAGAGAAAAGCACTCAAGCAAATCACAATACGGACAAACAACATATTAGAAACGATGCTAAAAATATATACACTGATCATCTGAAGCCTTGTGTCTAGACAAACTGGACCAAATGTCCTGGTTAAAAGTTTTCGGAAATTGTCTGTAATCATGAGTCCACGATTGATCATCAAAACATCTACGATAAACTTATCTAGTGCTAGAGCTGCAGTATATAGATAAAAATGATAATAAAGAAAGATGTGGTGTGACTTTCAATGTGACAAGACATATCGGTGCATCGATTTGTCAACATCATGATTTTATCAAAGTAGCTACAGAAAACATCTCTGGATTTTAGCAATGCAACTATGCAAAATATCCCTGGAACCTCTGAGATTGTCAAGAAAACTGCTTTCTTTTGCAGAAGAGAGTTTATTTGTACAATATACAGCTCTGCATTATGAGTCTGAATATTGAGATTATGATAAACAAACTTTTTTGCTTATCACTTTTGCTTAACACTTGACAAATTTGCTGTTGATACATTATTGCTTTAGGTTTCATTAAGATTTAAAGGTTAAAAAAAAACACCTTGAAACTCAAAATCCAGACAAATGTATATCTGAACACATGCATGTTACTGAGATTAGAACTCCTAAACGTCAGTGGAGTAGAAGAAGCTTTCTGAATATCAGCCAACATGATTGACAGGCAAGTAAAGCCGCCAGTTTGTCCCGATTCACTGGATGTTGGTGGTTTTATCAACATCATCATGACTGGTTTTCCATCTGGATAGATTTGCTGTGAAAAGAATTGAAAAACCACCTTGAAGCCAACGAATCTAAGACTACATGTTTAAGTTAAACGTTTAAAACGAGAATTATTTTTTATTTTCAGGTCACAGTAATGATTATAGATCAGAGGAACATCCTTTATTTGATTCAGGAGAAACTTCAGCAGTCAACAGTTCACAGTTTCTAAAGTGTAATAACATTTTCAGGGCTAAGACCTGTTGGTTCTTGGCCGTTAATGCCAATTTTGATCGTGAACATGGATAAAATGTTTGTTACGTATCTCCTCCTGAACTGCTTCATGTTCTTCATTTCTCTTTCTATTACTCTCTCTCTCTCTCTCTCTCTCTCTCTCTCTCTCTCTCTCTCTCTCTCTCTGTTCCCTCTCTAAGCCCATAATGCATTGCTCTGAATCGGCCACATAAAGACTCCTCTCGCCTTTTATGAGCCAACTTGAAGCACGTCTTAAAATGGTCGTGCGAAAACGCCTTGACTTCCAGCGTTTCTGTCGTGACACTTTCATTGGCTGTTTTTCGTGGAGTGTTTAGGGCTGAATCTGCAGTCCATCACTCTTTAAGCTGGTGAAAGAGGACTCTGTCACCCCCCCCCCACACACACACACACATCTTTTATTACCACACCGATAAAGACCAGGGTGCACAGAGTAGGACAATAGCGAGGTAGTGCTCGGGGTAGCTGTAATTTTCAGCCACTGGAGAGAACTTGTATGTAACTGATAGCAGGCCAAGAAGTAATGAATATCATTTTTTGGCCACCAGTTTTATAGCGCTGATAAGGCAGCTGGGAATGGATACGGCCGACGAGAGCCATTTGGCTTCGAGATGGACACCAGACAGGGCAATGACTATTATATTTAGGGTGGTTTCACGATTCGGTGCCGTTTATTCCTTGTAAATTGTAAAAATGAAAAACTTCATTTAAAAAGAAAAACATACGTTTAACCACCAAGTAGCAGGGGTTGATTATTTTAGCATAGCATTATCAAAAACATAGAATGTGCTATGTGCACTAACATCCATGCTTATAATGTCAAGACATTACAGACATTGAAAAAAACTTAAAATGATTCATCTTTGAATTTATAATTGACTTTCAGCCTATTATTAAAGTTACAGAGAGGTAGAGGTACGTTCAAAACAAGTGCCACTGGGGGAAAAAAAGAAGAGAAATTAATTTCTTCTTCCTGTGATTGTCGGCAAATTCAGATGATGTAACTTCCTGTTTTGGGTTATTCTTTATATTTCTCGCGCTCATTGTGTTCAAGTATCAGGGTTGAGTGAATGTTGTGGAACTAAAACATTCAGACATTTTTCTAAGCTGTAATAGATGAGTGATGTTTTAAGCATGAGATGTTAAATGGAATCTGAAAGAAAGTATGCAGAAATTAGATTTTTGAATTAACTTAATGATTATATTCGAAGGTTAAATGTAGTCATAGTGGGCCTTGACAAACAAAATGCTGTATACTAAATGTGTAGTTATTTAAATACGTCTTTTACCTTTACGTACATGTACGGAAATGTAATTTCAGGAGAACTCAAATAGCACCTTGGTTGAAAAATCAGCATTAACACTCTCACTACTGCTCATGCTTCATCTCTGACTCTATATCTTTCTTTCAACTAGTTTGTCTGATAGCGTATGATAATTGGTGTCAGCATCACAATCACTAATGTGATCCAACTCGTAAAAAAACCCCCAAAAAAACCAAACAGCTTACACATTTTCATCTCTACACAATTTCATTTCTAGGCTTTGATGCTGAATTGAGCAGCTATGCTCCTTCCAGAACATTCCATAGCTTCATGAGCATAATGTTGTATTGTTTGTGTATTTATGAAGCATTTTTGCTCGTTACAGACGGGCCAGCACGCCGTGACTCGCCTCCCTGCTTCGACTTTTATCAGTAATTATAGAGATCGGACGTGATTGCGCTCAGATGCCAGATAGTCACATGATCTGTAGACAGCCTCGTACAGGCAACAAGTCGGAGAGAAGAGGAGGAAACCGTAGGGACCGATCAGGCTTCTTTTCCTGCTGTTCGTATCAGTGTGAGAGACGGCTGACGCATCGCCGTGTTTCATTATTGAGGCCATATGCACAGAAGCAGACAGGAGATAGGGAACAATACAGGCTCTGTTGCTTGCATATATACTCACTCATCAATATTAGAATCTGATATCCGTGTTCATGTGTGTGCTGAAATACATATAAGCCAGGGGTATTCATGTAAAATTAATAATAATAAAAAAGCTACAGCTACATAAAATTTAATCTCTGTACATAAACACACAACTTTAATTTATCCTTAAATTCTTAACTATGACCATAAATAAAATAACTCTAAAGTACCTGTACTTTGTTTCGCATTGATAATTGAACGTCACCACTTTAGTAACATTATGTCTGCTAAATGTTATTTTCCTATTTTGTGCAATTCTATTTTTTGTCATATTTTTTGTCATGTCCTCAGTTTGCTCTTCTGACCAGAGAGGGTAAGTAAAAAGTAACATTCTAGCTAATTCTATAGCTAATCTCTGGTCCAATGAGCTGCCTTCAGCTGAAATAATTAACATAAATGCACATGATAGGCTGAAATTTATTCCTAATTTGAAATATCACTGAATTAGAGTTGTGTTATTAACGATTTAGGAGCTTTAGTAATCTGTTTGAGATCAAATTTGGACCGTAGTATGATGATTGAGTATACCAACTCATGAAATAAGCACAAACTGTATAAAACAAATGAAAGAAAAAAACTTGTTTATGGAAACCTCAGTTATAACAGAAGTCTAGGGACAGTTTAATTGGAACAATCAACAAAGCAAAATACATGGATCAGCAATCAGGCTTTAACAGATAGGACTGTTTTTTCAGAGAGATTATGCAGTCAAATAAACTACAGAGAATGATTTCTTACAGTATTGCTTCAATATTTAAAAAAAAAAGACTTAAACTACTACTAATTAAACCAATTCTCATTGTATACTTGAAAAAGTTTGTTACCAAAATCCAACAAAAGTGTGTTCCGAGTAAACACGTTGTCATGCTTTTCTCAGTAATGAGAAATGTGTTGAAATTCTTGTCCTTGATAATTGCACATACACTACAGATGTGATACTGGAGTATTTTTTTTTAATTGGGTTTAGAAATATTCAAGGTTTATATAACTTTAA
>JAUCMX010000024.1:6948243-7018243 GCA_033459395.1 Hemibagrus guttatus
TTCCTTTTGCAGAGGGGCCATACATCAGAGGGCCTCCCAGCTGCACTGTCCCAAACTGACAGAATGACATGTGTCATTTATCAAAGAGGCCAAGGCTTGGGAAAACTCATATGACAAAGCCTGGGAGAGTTCACTCCCCTGCCTGTGTGCATACACACACACACACACACACACACACACACACACACAAACACACACACACACAAACACACTTTCACTTCATCTCTCTTCTGCTCTCATTCCCGCTCTCTCTCTGTCTCTCTCTCTCTCTCTCTCTCTCTCTCTCTCTCTCTCTCTCTCTCTCTCTCTCACACACACACACACACACACACACACACTGTCCCCTCCTACCTTCTTGCCTGTTGCCAAAAAACAGGCCTGCAATATTTCTGTCATCCCAACACCACTGCTCCCTCTTGTCCTCTCTCTCTCTCTTTCTCTCTCTGTCTCTCTCTCTCTTGCTATTTCTCTTTTCTCTCTCTCCATCTTTTTCCTGTTCTGTCTCAGCCTCTCTCTCCCCACACAGACATGCACAAGCAGCAAACTTCTTCCTTCCTGCCAAACATATTTCACACGACTGTTTACCAGCAGTTGTTTACAGTTATTTATGTTTTGCCATGTTTACCGGTCGTGTCACAAGCACTACCGGCATTGTTTAATCAGTATTACATGTTAATGGGCTTGATTAAGGCTAATCAGCATGCTAATTATGGAACGGCGCTATAGTTAGAGACAGAGAGAGAGATCCAGTGCTCGGTGTTATACGGAGCTACAGGAGCGAGACGGTGGGAGAGCGCTGATCACAAGTGGATCCATCTGAGTCTCTTCATTGTCCTGGTCTATAGAGGGGGTGGAAAGGGTCAAATACAGTTCACACTGCATTACCCAAGTCTCTAGGGAAGGATCTAGCAGTCCTTCAAAGAAAGCTGTGTAGCAGTTTGCTCCAATGCTATGCAGAGACATGGGCGGAGAGGAAGTGGATCTTTAGATAGTGTCCACTTTATTTACTCTGCAGTGTAGCGTAGCGCTTTTTAACATGGAAGCATGGGCCGAATACGGAGCCATCAGAATCTTAGCTGAGTGCCAGTGCCTGCTTTTCCGTCTCATAACGGATATCAAAGAAAGTTGTAGGCTGTCATACTACTTCCTGCACTAACACCAATAGCAATAAAGGATGAACCCATATACTGGACTCCAGTTTTAGTCCTCTGTTTTTCCAAAGAATATGATCAAGCTGAATGTTCCAGGGTTAATGGGAATTTTATCAAACACTATGGTTAAAGTTCTCCCGTAGGTGTGAGTTTGTGTTCACGTTTTCGTGTGATGGACTGGCATCCCATCCAGGGTGTAACCTCGCCTCCTGAAACACTTACTGAAGTGCAGAATGAATGAATGAATGAATGAATGATCCAGGAAAAACAATATGAAACAATAGTTTATGTTGGAGTATGTGGCGTAGAACAGAGTTTCAGGGTTTCTCAAACGTTACACATGTCACACAAGCAATCAATCAAACATGCTAAGAACTATAAACAGAACTATAAGACTTCCATTACTCTAACTTATTTTTTATCTCTAAAAACGTGGATTCCCCAACCACACAAAACACAATGCACACCGAGTGACCAGTGAAAGACTTTTTTGATACGCCTAGAATGTTAGAAATGTCCTTTGCATGCTTTGGGTCACATGGTGGCTTAAAAGCAACACACACACACACACACACTGGAGATCAGTCTCACTCTCACCTCTTCTCACTAGGTCACCTCTCATCCTTTCACTCAGTCCCCTCTTTCGCTCCTCCCCTTCTCTCTCTCTCTCTCTCTCTCTCTCTCTCTCTCACTCTCTCTCTTCTGAGTGTGTGTGTGTGTCATGTGAGCCAGAGCTTTTCATTTGTCTTCATAAGCTTAATTTATTTTCTCAGCTAGATGTGAGCTGACAGGCATCAGTCAGCGAGAGGTCAGTCGAGTGGACACGTCTCTCCGTCTCACTGAGTCTAACAACTGCATTGCGAAAGAAGGATATGTGTTTAAAGGCCAGATTGATTGGGGATATCAGAGTTATGGCATTATTTATCACTGGGAATATCCAGGTGCATAGCACAGAACAAGAGATGGGGGGCATTGTTAGAGGGTGCCAAAAGTTTAATCGTTGGTGTGTGAGAGCGTGTGTGTGTGTGTGTGTGTGTGTGGGAGGTGATCGTTTCAGGAAAGCTTTAGAAATTTTGATACATTTTCCTCGAGTAATATTATGTTTTGCTGAGAGATGGACTTTTTTCTTTTTTTTCTTTTACACTCGATTGCAAATACACACTCACACACTCCGCCTCTCTGTTATCACTGCTCTGGTAAGACATGTTTTCCTGTTTCTCATCCTGAGAAATCTGCTCTCCTCTGTGTGTGGCGTGGGCCTCCGTATGATTTACCGCCCCTCTCGGACCCTCCACACACCCCGCTCCTCTGTCCGCCCACTTTCCCAGATACTTCTGGAAGAAGAGTGTCCTCATCCTCGTCCTCTTCGCATGTCTCCTCCCCTTCTCCTGTCCACGCTCTCGCTGAGGAATTCATCACCATGAGTTCACGTTGAGTCACTCAGGATTCAGTGGGAGAGGCCATTTCCGAGTAATTCTTTATAAGAGACACGCACTGTTATCAGTTTATATGGATGTAAATCATCAGGACCAGATGATAGCTGTGTTGTAGTTTATCTAGGGAGGTCTTCAGGTTCTTATGTCCTCCTCGTTTGAGTTGAGTTGTTCAGGGTTTTGTTCTGCAATTGCAGTTGATGTGGGGTTTTAGAAATACCATGAATATTCTAAATATGACAAGAAGGTTATATAACATTTTTACCAAGTTGTCTATTTCAATTCAATTTCTTTCTTTCTTTCTTTCTTTCTTTCTTTCTTTCTTTCTTTCTTTCTTTCTTTCTTTCTTTCTTGTTTACTAGTCGGATAGTTAGCATCAATACTTTTACAATAAGCGTAACAGACTTGTGCGAAAGTAGTAATCTGCCCTCTTCCACATACATGAGCTCACAGATGCCCACGATTTGCTAGTGTCACTGTGATTGACAGGAGAGAGAGAGAGAGAGAGAGAGAGAGAGAGAGAGAGAGAGAGAGAGAACTGTGAAACTGTGATTTCCCTATAAGAGGGCAAAACTTTTCTGTGGAACGTTTTGAAAGTTTTTTTTTTTTTATTTACATCAGAAACCCAATTAACTCAAAATACACGTTTTATTAGTCTAAGGGCAGGTTATGCGTTATCAATCATTTTATTCTTTTGTTTTTTGAGGGGAATTTATTCGTTTAGAGATGGCACTGCATCATTATATCAAAATCTTACAGAAAGTGAAAAAAAAAAAAAAAAAAAAATATATATATATATATATATATATATATAGCAGCTGTCCTTAGACTTTCATTACAGGCGAGTTTTTTTTTTTTTTTTTTTGCTTCTTTTCCTGTTACAGGGAAATTTGCTTGAAATTCCTATTTGAATGACATACAAGCCACATAGATTAGGATGGAAAATTCTGGAGTTTTCCTTTAAAGATTTTAGATCAGCGCATCCATGTTTTCCATTTATTCCCTGACAGATGGTTTTAATACTCGGGAGCACGTGGTAGATTTGTGATTTGAGGAATAATTCCTGATTGAGCCAAAATCCTTCGCCAGTATGCTCCGACTTCCGACACCTTTTCCAGCTTGTTACAAGATCCATTCTGACCGTGGATCTTGACCGTGACCAAGCCGTCATATCGGACACATGGTATTAGAAGATGCACGGATTACTGCATGGATTACTGTGCTTAAAAGGCCCCAGAAACTTGTCGTGCTTTACGAGCTGGATTGGTTGGGGTTATTTACGAGAGCAGACCTCCAGAGGCACACTGTAAGGAGGAAACTGACACCGGCTAGTAACTCTGTGAGGAGCTCACGTTTATGATGAGAAGTTCTTGCTGAGCGTCTCGTACGTACGACTGAGACACGGTGTTCTGTGTACAGATGGGATATGAGCCATGCAAATGTGCACTGTGAGTTTCAACATCCTGAACACTGTAGATTCTTATTGTGTTTAACTTCAAGAATGTGAAAATGCAACTCGATATCGAGGGTGAAATCAAATACGCTGGGTTTTAATATTGAGTTGCAGCATTCCTGTATGACACATTTGCAATGTGTGTGTGTGTGTGTGTGTGTGTGTGTGTGTGTGCACATCTGAGTGGGTGGTTGTCACAAATGAATGGCTGCTGCCCATATTTGTCTCCAGCATGAGCGGGTTTCCCGGTCAAATAAGGGTCAGATTCTGGGAATCAGTGTGTGTGTGTGTGTGTGTGTGTGTGTGTGAAAAGGGAGGGATGACGGTACAGGGGGAGTTGATTGATGGGTTATTGTGCAACCAGACTCAGCTAGACTGAACCGGTGAGGTCGTGGCCTGAACACAAGCTCTTTTTTTCCTCTTCCTTTTCTCACTCGTTCTCTCCTCCTGTCTATTTTTCTCTCCCTCTATTCTCACCTCTCCATATCCCTCTCAATCGCTCTCTTCATCTGCTTCCCACCCTTCCTCTCTCTCTCTCTCTTTTTCGCTGACCATCTCCTTTCAATACTCCCCGTTTTTTTTTTTTTTTTTTTGTTTTCTTTGTCTCCCTTCCATGGATTCCTCCTGTACTTTTTTGGTGAATTATTCTCCGCAGCAGCATGTTGATTGCTGCAATTCGTCAGCCGTGTCTACTTTCAAGCAACTTTTCAACAAAGTGCTCTCATCGCAATCACTTTTGTTATGGTTTACAACGTAATCTATGATCTGCTATCAAACCGTGTTTGTACTTCGCTGCAGCTCTTGTTTCTGCCGCACAGAGAGAGAAAGAGAGAGAGAGAGAGAGAGAGAGAGAGAGAGAGAGAGAGAGAGAGAGAGAGACAGGAGTGAGAAGAGCTCGTCACGGTGAGCAATAGCTCAGCTTGCTCTTGCTGTACTTTCAGCACTGAATAGAGCTCTGTTACATGTTACATCTCTCTCTCTCTCTCTCTTTTTTTCTTCTTTGGTTCCTTCTTTGAGTCAAGATTAAATCACAAACACGCTGCCCCACACCTTGCGCTGTCATTCAGACACAACAGCAACAAAAAGCTGTAATGTTTTGCACTTAATTCCATCTTGTAATAAACCGAAAGTAACATTATATTAACAAACCAAGTTAACACATGTAGCAAATGATGTTTATATGAAATAGTATTGGCTAACAGAGGTGCCAATATTTATGTTTAGGCCAATTGATGGGTGAAATATGGCACTGCAGCTAACTGATAAAGTAAACATGGGGCTAGTCGCTGCCCATCTGAAAAGTTAAAACGTGGTTAATTACAGCAATAATCTGAAATGTTGCTCTTTCACAGAGCTCTAGGTATAAAAATATTGGAAGTTTTCAGCCTCTGGTGTGTGTTTTACTACCTTAATAAAATGAAACACAATCATGTTAGTCATCATGGCTTCATTTTAGTCATTAATTGTGCGAACATTTGGTTTAGTTGGTTTCTCTTACTTGGACGGACAAAAAAAACATCAGTAGAATGCGTTACTCTGTTAATGTTGTAATGGTACTTTTGAGATTAATCTTTAAAACGTAAGACACAATTCTAACAATTTATCAGCATAAGTGAGTAAGTATTAAAGGGGATTGTGCAGATGGAGTGGCTGTAGTAGTTATGGCTATAATAGTCAGATGGGAGACAAATGAAAGGTAAACGCTGTTATGTGTATGTGTGTGTTTGTTTGTGTGTGTGTGTGTTTGTTGGGGGAGGTTATTTATTTATTGTACTAACCCTGCCTTGATGTTACTTGTTGTCCCACTGCACAACAACACAACGTTCTGACTTCCTGACCATGTTCCGATCCTGTAATGAAATATTTCTAATCTGGTGGGTGTGGCTTCTTGTCTCATCCAGGATGGCTCCACCCATATCCACAGGACAAAAGGGTGACTGTATGGTTTAATGAGGAAGAAAATGATGAAAATCTTATGCTCTTATGCTCCTTCACCAAATCTTAGACACCTGTTGGAGATGTTGATGTGATGTCACCAAATATCTCAGAAACACTAATAAAAAGAAATAGAAATTCATCTATTTTCCTTGTATTTAATGTCAAGAAATTGATATTACTATTCAGCTTAACTGACAGGGATTTCTGTAATTCTTTTCATTGTGAAAATGTTTTTTTTTATAAACAGATCACTTTCATTTGTATAACACTTCTAACAACAGATATTGCCACACAGAAATAACACAAAGCAGCTTTACAGAACTACAGATGTAGCTTTATATTTAGATCCTTAATGAGCAAGTCAGAGAGCGACAGTTGTTTTACTGACACTGTAAGCAAAACTAAATATTTTCAAGCATTGCCATATATTTATATGGCAAATACCATATTACCCTTTAATTTATTAATGAATGATTTCTGTTCTAATTCTGTGCTTTTTTTTAGTTATTTTATTTTATCTCTTCATTGTCAGAAAGCCTGTACAGTCTTTATTGCCGTGCACGCTCTCTCCCAGCCGTTCCCTGACTGTTAGCAGTGTTTTTAGCAGTAAAGCTGTACATCAAACCTTGTCAGCAGCTCAAATGGGTGGCAGGCCGTGTCCATGGGAAAGAGAGAATTAAAGGCTGCGATTGTGTTGGAGTAGAATAGAGCGGGGTTGGTGCCGGGTCATCAAGGTGTAGTGCAGCCGCTCTAATTGTTTTCCATCTCCACTCTCCTTCAGAACTGCCTGATTTATGGCAATTATCCATCTTTAGGATCATCTATCAACCTGGTAGTTGCTAGGCGATGGGAGCAGCTGCTGGTGTGTGTGTGTGTGTGAGTGTGTGTGTGTGTGTGTGTGTGTGTGAGTGTGTGTGTGTGTATGTGTGTCTCAGTGTGTGTGTTTGGTCTGCTGAGTTTTCTGTCAGACACTCAGCACAGGTTATGGTCTGGTCGAGACACCATAATGGGGGATTTAAAGAAACAAAGAACATTTTCGTTCCCTGCTGTTACTACTCCCCCCACCCCTTGCTTCTCTCTCTCTCTCTCTCTCTCTCTCTCTCTCTCACTCTCTCTCTCTTCTCTCTCTCCACATGGGGGTCCTCTGTCTGCTTTGAGACTGTTGTGTCTCTGCACCGCATGTGTAGAACCTTATCAGTGCCTCCGCATAAGCCATGACGCAGGAGATCATCCCTCGATATCCAGGCACGTTTGGATTACACAGAGGACTCTGAGTGCTCGAACCCGGGACCAGATTAAAAAGAAAATAAAAAAAAAGCGAGAATGCTGGTCCTTGCCAAAAAAAAATGGGAGGATCCTGCAGATGGGAGGAGGGACTGAGGTGCTTATGATCTAATGGCCATTGTCTCACAGCTGCATGGCTCCTCTGTGACAGCAGGGAAAGGTGATTTATAGACCGCACAACGGCCCTCCACCCGCTCACACACACACACACACACACACACACACACACACACACACACACATAGTCTGAGAGGAAAAGGGACAGAGAGAGCATGCGAGGGAGCAAAAGGAGAGAAAAGGGGTAAAGCACTGCAATGCAGAAACACCTGGATACAGAAAATGCCTGTTTTTTTCACACTATAAAACAAGATCAGAGGCAAAACATGATCCGAGGCAGCAAAACACTTTAGTCGAGAATTTACTAGAAGTGTAAAGTAATGAAACATCTATTTAAAAGAACGACTTTTTTTTTTTAATGGATTGGATTTTCACACATTAGTGGCAATGCTACACTGTGTTCATATCATAAACCACAGAAGCTGAAAGATCACTTTGTTTGCAAAAGAAATCCAGAGGAGGGAAGATTAGCGTCAAGTGTTTAGCTGTAGCTTTTAGGATTTTTTTTAGCTCTTGCTACAGAGATACAGGAGAGACTAAAAACTGTGCTTTTCTGCTTTCCAGATTCAAACACAAATAAAAAAAAGTCAAACACAAGTAAAAAAAAATAGGTAAAAGGAAGTGATGTGAAAAAACATTTACTTTTGCTAGTTATTTTCACTCTGGCTTTACAGTATCCAGGTGAAGTTTGACCTCTGTATTCACAAACCTCAGCCAATAGAAAACAGGTGGGCGGGACTGACATCTGTTAAAGGAAATGGAGGAGCTGCTAATTTATAATTAGCATAAAAGCAAACTTTTGCCTTACTGTTTTCTTACTGTTGCTTGACATACATGTTGAAATATAATAAAATATATTTATTTTATATATATATATATATATATATATATATATATATATATATATATATATATATATATATATATTATTTATTTTACATGTAGCATAAATATATATACATACAGTTTTTTTGTGTGGTATTTTTTTTTTTTTTTTTTTTTTTACATTTCCTCTTAGCTTAACTCCTAACTCTGCTAGGAGTTTCCTTGTTAGCAATGTTGCTACCTCTGTATTAAAAATCATGTTTCAACAGACATGCAATGTTAAAATTATTTTGTTAATTTTTTTGCCTTTGAATGCAAACTACAATGTAAAATTTCAAACAGCATTCGAACAAAGAAATATCAGCCCTTCTTAATAGCCCTAAGTACTTTTGCCATTAACGTTTTTATGTTTCCTGAGGTGATTTGTTCCCTGCAATTCTTATGAATTTCCAAGAAATCTGTGCCACTTAACACTCTTCCCATGAAACACCCAATCAATTAATCTAATTAATTCGTTCAGCCCACCATATTAATTCCCATCCATTATTAAGAGCTTCCTTTGACGTCTGCTTTTAATTTGAAGCATTACTCCTGCATTTCGGACTCATCCCATAAACACTTCCTCATTGAAGTGCAGATAATGATTTGTGCGAGACCTCCAGGTTAAGGTGGCCTCAGTTACTCAGCAATCATGAATTTCGGTGTTTAATTAGCCAAGCTGTGGATGCTTTTAGCTTCTCGCTGTTTATATCTCACAAAAGATGTCAGGAGTTCAACTGGGGAAAAAGTTGAGGGTGAAATGTTAAAGTTAGTCTGATATATAAGACAGAAGAGTCTCTTCAAGGAGATATGGCGTGTAATGGATTCTGCTCACCTTTTGAGCTTGATTGTAGTGAGGTGTGTATTTTGGACTGTAGGACGTTTATCTGTTAGCGTGTCGCCCTTAGGGGGCTGACACACTGATTGTAAGTGCGCACAGCAGGTAGCGTTACCACCTCACAGCTCCAGGCTCCTTGTTTTGATCCTGAGCTCAGGTTTATGTCACATTGTATGTTCTCTCCAGGTTCTCCTCTTTCCTCCTACCTCCAGGAATCACTATGGGATGTAGATCGGCTATAATACATTGCGACTAGGTGTGTGTGTGTGTGTGTGTGTGTGTGTGTGTGTGTTGAACTGGTGTCCCATTTAGAATATTCACACTCAGTGTTCCTGGTATAGACTCTAGATTCATTACCTTGCTGATAGAATAAATCTGTAACTGAGGATGAATGCAAACTGTTGCCCTCTGCTGGTGTGGAGGATGATTTTTACATTCACACATTTGAGTCTAGTTCTGCCAGGTGTTCAAGTTACTAAAAAGCAACAAGAAGTAGATTATTAATAACTTTTGAACATTGTGTCATGGTTATGTGTTCTGTTATATAATTTAATAATGTTAATTAATTCATGTAGAGTATCAATCTGCAACATACTACATGCTTCTAGGAATTTTAAAACATTTTTTTTTCTTCTTTTTTTGTTTGGGCCACTGCTTTATAAATCGCACACCTGCTATATCAGACCATTCCCCTTTAAAAGACCAGACCCTTACAGTCAATCCAGGCATGTACATGATGGAACGCATTACCTCACTGATGTAAATTGCTGTTAACAATCTGCTAATTGAGCTCCTTCATTATTCATCGGTCGTTTTGATATCGGCATTTAGCAGGCTCGTGGGCGCGCGAGGGCTCTGTTGTGGCGTACGTGGTGAAAGCGGGCACGGCATGGCTAAAGGAGAACAGTACAGCTCGCACATCTCCTCTCTGCTCTTTCCCTGCCTATTGTTTGAAGCTAATGCAAAATGCACTGTCTATATGACCCATTTTAGCGGCCCATTAGCATAATTTGGCTGTCGCGTGGCCAGTGAGTTAATGTGCTTGCAAATGACAGGGAGAGTGTGTTATACGACCTTAGGGTTTTTAAAAATTAAATGACAAAGTGGGCCGCGCTTTGCATAAGTATGGGCTCGACATTCAGGGGCATGTGTGTGTGTGTGTGTGTGTGTGTGTGTGTGTGTGTACAGTAACAGTCATGTCTTTCTGCAAGGTGAGCAAGATATTTTGTATTTGTATGTGAATATCTGAATCTAATTCATTAAGCAGTTTAAGAAATGTTACATATTACAACGAAAGCCTGATTTGTGGCTCTGGCAAGTATTAATTTGTTTAAATGGCTTTAAGTTGCTAGATTACTAGATTTAATCGAAATTACTCCTGACACTTTTCTGTTTAAAGAAAAAAAAAAGACAGTCCCCTTTCACGTGGCTTTAATCATGCTCAGTGTAAAGCGAAGAGATAAAGAGAAAGCAGAGCGTGAAGCTGAATGGCACACCAGTTGTGCCGGACCCTGGAGTTATCCTGCCATATGGCGGCCTGTTCCGCTCGGGCCGGCCTCTTCTGCGTCACTTATAGACGAGATGGCGCCGTTCATTTTGAGACACCTCTCCACCGTATCCACAGCAACACAGATCAGCGCCGGTGGGTGAGGAGAGGTAGGCTTGGTCGCTGTAAAACGCCCGTCTGCACTTCAAAGCCTCCCTTTGTTTAGTCTGTAATAAAGTTAGATGTGGCTTGCGGTGAAAAGAGGCGAAAAAAAAACCCGACAAAGACGCTCCTCAGAGCAAAGGATTGTGTGCGAGATGATGAAAAATGTGAAGGCTTTCTGCTTGCCGAGGTTCACATTGGGCCAGGGGAAGGAGGTGGGGCGAGGGGGACGAATACGAACCCCCAGAAATCTGTCCATCCCTATAGCGAGCTCGTTACTCCTCCACACAGTTCATTCATCAGTGACCGCGCTCCAAATGGAGGCTGTAATTATTAATCACCATTCACACACAGCACTACGAGTAGGGGAAAAGTGCTTACAAAGGGTTTAAATAGGTGCCGTACTCCCACGCACGGCCATCACGGAGCCGTGGACGGACAGATTTCAGGATTATAGCATCGTCTGAACCATAAACTGAGTGCTTTGGACAGATAACCTCGACTTTAGTCATAGTGGGAGTAGGGGTGGGAATATTTATGGATGCTTATGATTTGTTTTCAATTTCAGCTGACTTTTTCTTTTTTACGGCTGTCTGAACAAATTTCATTTTGTACAATATTTGAAGTTTTGAAATAATATCTATATATTCAAAAGGGAAAAAGTTCACCTTTGGATGTTTGGATTGTTTAAATTCTCACATGCTAATGCTATACTTAAGTGCATACATAATTTCAATTATTTACATGAGTTTCAGAATGTCTTAGTATGTATGTTTTTATCATTTGCTTTAATATCTCAACTGTTGATCCGTGTTCGATCAAATCCATCATACATTCTTAACAATTTCCATTGGGCACGTCTCAAATCCGTGGCCCAATCTGAAAATTGCATTATTTTACGAATAGTACACACTATGTATGTTCTTCACTGCCATTAAGTTATACTCAAAGTAGTAAGCATATATAGTGAATACAAAAAAATTAGGATTTAGATTCACCGTAAATGATTTATGGACATTTAAAAGTTAAACTGAAGGTAAATACATCCTACGAAAATAATAATAGTAATAATAATAATAATAACATGAATTGTTTCTTTTACTGTCAGATGATGATATTGCCATGTGATTTCTTTTGTTTCTCTAAAAAATAGCCAATTCTGTAAATAATGTAGCTATCTGTGACTGGGTACAATTATTAGTGAATTAGTGTTTCAATTTCATCGAGAACTGCAGAACTGTTGCTTTTTTGTTTTTCGTTTCGAAGAATCAATTATTTTTCCTATCCCCAGTCCAGTGAGTGTTTCTTTAAACTTTCCGGAGGCTGTAAGCATTTCTACAGCAGACATACAGGATCACTGCAGGCCATGAGCAGACTGGATCAAACAGCATCTCGCCGCTCCAACCGGCGTGCAGAAAGAAGGGGGGGAGAAAACGAGAGAGACAGAGAGAGAAAGAGATTGCTGCATTCCCACTGACATGCTGTGCATTACCATAATTGGCTTTTCTACATGATAGGACAGAGGAAATAATAATGTCATTTTATTTACAGCCTTCAGTGTCCTGGCCTTCCCCCTCCTCGTCTTCCCTCCCTCTTCCTCTCGCTCTCGCGATCCCTCTCTCCGTCTTTCCGTCCGCCACTTCAGCAGGCCGCCTAGGTCAAATGACGTGGTTTGATCAGACCTGTCCAAAGGCATCAGAGCTGAGTGGCATGTAATGGAGACCCGGTGACAAACCACATCGGCCGGCCAAATAAGACTTGCCAGTTTTCCCATTAAAATGTCGGCTAAACAGCGCGGCTCTCCGCTGGCCACTCCAAAACCACTCTGACCAGCTAAATCAGACGACGGAGAGGCGCCTGAATTGGACATTAGTACTGCAAATGACTGCCGTGATTGCCCCCTCTCCTGCTAAATAAAATAAATAAATAAGGAAGGGGAGGGGTGGAAAGGTGGAAGATGCCAGTTGTAGTAGGAGACACTCAGGCTGATGGTGGATTCGCACATCTGCACATCCTCTATGTATAATTTCTCAGGTTTTTAGGGCATGCCATACGCACACACATATTAAAACTGGCAGGTTTGTTCTGACCTCACGGCATCCATATGAAGCTTGTAGCAGATTTATGGAAGCTGAATAGTCTAATTAAACCTAAATCAGCCAAAATGAATTTACAGATTAAATACATGTTTGCAAATATTCTCACAAGCAAACATTTACTGAAATAAACGCCACACAAATGCAGATTTTGATGATTTATGTTGTTATCTTTTATTTTATTATCACGTATGTTTCCTGCTTCAGCCAATCAAATGGCATCTATGTTTAAAGCTATGGATGAAAGCCGGCTTTTTAATGAGATGATTGTGATTTCATCGAGATGTAGCCCTGGCAATTTTGAACACGTTTCTGGGAAATGATGGTTTAAAAGTCTAACAAGACTGAGTCAGAAGAGCATGCCATGTCTGAAATACCAGCGCTATTTCTACTAAATGTAGCTAAGCTTTAACTAACTAAACGTTTAATATTTTCGCCTTTGTTACATGTATAAGGAAGTCAGTCAGCTCAGGAGAGCATAAGGCTAATCTGTGTGTGTGTGTGTGTGTGTGTGTATGTGTGTGTACAGTACATATGAGATATTTGGATGAAAGTCTGTGGTGTACAAGGCATATTCTACATCTCATCTTTGTTGGTTGTGACAGTGAAACTCTGTGTGTGTGTGTGTGTGTGTGTGTGTATGTGTGTGTGTGTGTGTGTGTGTGACCTGCTCATGTCCTGCTCATGTCCCGTCGCTGTGTCACCTGTCCAAACTCTGTGAGGTCTCAGCAGCCACAGTGACAGCTCCGCTCTGGACACAGATGGCCTCGCTCTCCTTCTGCACCACACACAGACACACACACACACACACACACACACACACGCGCAAACACAAACTGACACATCTCCTCTGATTATTTTAGATATTGTTATTAGACATTATCCCTCAGATAAAATTTAGATAAGAATTAAAATGTGACTTTTTACTATATAAAAAGTCTATGTGTGTGTGTGTGTGTGTGTGTGTGTGTGTGTGTGTGTGTGTGTGTGTGTGTGTAAGTAAGAAGTAAGTGTAAGAAAAAAGGCACAGAAACATCTTTTATGTTTTATTCCTCAAATGAACTGAAAACATCACTAACTATATCTTTCTGGTACAGCAGTGTTATTTGCATATACCACATTTGTATACTGGAACCTGATTGGCTGTTATAATTTAATATGCAAAATAA
Source organism: Hemibagrus guttatus (assembly GCA_033459395.1). NCBI lineage: Eukaryota > Metazoa > Chordata > Actinopteri > Siluriformes > Bagridae > Hemibagrus > Hemibagrus guttatus. The sequence continues at coordinate 6,962,235 of JAUCMX010000024.1, forward strand.
TCTTAGCTCACATTTTCAATTGAATTTGCTGCCTTTGTTTCTTAAATAAATATCACAGAAGTGACACAGAACACTGCAGTCACAATGCATTTCAATATCACATCAAGTATACCACCCAGAATGCAATAATAATAATAATAATAATAATAATAATAATAATAATAATAATTAAGCATTAAATTTAGCATGACTTTAAATAAGGCTGTATTGCAGGACATTGTTACAGGTGACGTGTGCATACAGATATTCTCATGTTCTATCAACATAGTTAATAGTTTGTTAAAACTATTAAATTATCTCATCTTGCCTGTCAGATTTGCACAGTTTCCAGCAATTGAACTTTCCTCTTCGCTAGTGAAGCAGCTTCCACTTTTCAGTCACAACTGCTTCTTTTAATTCTATGTATTCTTGAAAACTTCTGTCCTTTTCTCACCCTTGACAGTACAATGTGGGGGTTTTTATTTTTTTATTTTTTTATGTTTTGTTGATTGACAAACACAACAAGGCCCCCCTCCTCCCCTACTCCCCCTTTAATCCCTCTTTCTTTGTTCGGCGTGACGCTTAAAAGCAGAGGCTCAATGAAAGATGTCAGCAGTCAAATTTCTGATTGGGTTATTAAGTACGAGCGCCGTTGCGATCGTCTGGCGGCTCCTTGACGCAGATGGAGGGGAGGAAGAAAAAAAAAATTGCCAAGTCGGGTCTTGAAGGCTTGATGCACGGACAGTGACACGCCGGCACGCGTTGCCTGTCACACGCCACGTGGCGTCAAAGGCTGAAGAGACGTGTTCGTTTTAGTGTCAGCTTCTGCCCATCTTCCTGCGAATGGCTCTCTCTCGCTCTCTCTCTCTCTCTCTCTCTCTCTCTCTCTCTCTCTCTCTCTCTCTCTTTCTGTCTCTCAGTCACTCTCTAGTACTCTCTCTCTCTCACTGTAATTATAGTGAAAAAGAAAGTTCTCTTTTCTTGTTGTTTCAATGTGATAAGCTGTCGTAAGTGCTGCATTGACTTGAGGGAATTAGCCGGGCTGCACTCCTCCGGGCGAATATTCCTTTCGCTGCAATTTCCGATAACTGAGTTATTTGACAGTTTGTAATGTTTATTTCAATGAGTGCTGTTGCTTTACGCCGCCTGCTTGATTTCTCAGCGGGCCTGATGGATTGATATCGGTGAAAAGTTTAACGGCGAGCTCGGATCGGCCTTCGGCGGTGTCACGCCAATTAAGTACTTAAATGAAGAATTAGATGCTATAATATTGATGTATACTGAACACTTGCTAGACATTGGTTCATATTAATAAAAATGTAAAAAGAGTAACTACGCCTCCTTTTACACAGGCATCAGTCAGTCAGTTACAGCTGCTCCTGCGATTCTTTCCCCAGCTTCTTGTATGCAGCCATAAATGGCAGCTAACAAACATCAGGTATCACGTCCGGTCTGATTACAGTACGCTCAGTAGCACGCTGTTTGAAGCTGACAGCACATCTGCTTGGAGCGCCTCAGACGGATCCTGGCATCTAGGACAGATAGCTGCTGGTGGCTCGCTAAGATAAAGGAGCAACTCTCAACTCTCAACACTGTCTGTCTCATTCTCTTCTCTTCACTATCTCCCTGCCCGCGTCTCCGCTCTCTCCATCTCCTCCTCTTGCTCCATCTTTTCCTCCTCTGTCTCTTCCGATTGCCTTCAAACCTGCACAGGCTGCTTTTAGAGGTTCAGCTGTGTTGTGTTGTGTTCAAAATGGCTGATAAGAACAAACCCCCTCAGACACACTTCCTGCATAGGGAGAAAAGGGTTTTTCAGAGCTGGACACATTCCGAATACACACAGACACACAGACACACACACAGACTCAGAGGTGCTTTGATGTGTTTCTCGGTACTCATTTTATTTATCTCCTGATGCAGATCGAAGCCAGCTGATGAAACAGGAATTTAATCCAACCATTCCTCATTACAAACTTGGTCTCTGGGTCCTTTATTCACTTTTCATTAAGCAAATTAAACAACTAATGTACCTCTCTAGCTCTTTCCCTCTCTCTTTCTCTCGCATTCTCTTGCTCGAGCTTTCCGGCTGCTGTGACAGTGTGCTATTATTCTGTTTTCTGTCACAGCTCACGTTGCATACAATACATGGAAACAGTTTTTTTGTGTCTCGAACATGAAACCGTATATTTGAGAACACTGGAGTATTTTTGTGCCGTTTCGGCTACAAAATGGCAACGTCTCAATTTGGATGTACGTAATAATAGCAAGAAAAATTTATTTACCAACAGTGTGCTAAATCATAACATAGCATAATTTAATCATAAACCTACTTGGCGTTTCTTTAAAGAAAACAGACTTAATATCATTTGTAATGATCCATCTACTCTTAAACAATTAGAGTTCATTTAAATAGTGGGGTTTGTTTCGTGCTTCAATAAATTTCCATTCAATTCAACATTCACGAACCAGTAATGAATGGATATCAGAGACTAATTAAAAGAGATGGTGGGTTTTACAAATCTCCTGACTAATTGATGACTAACTGTGGTCTTATTTAAGCTTAACGCTATATTAGATCATAACATGAAAACAGTATCTCAAGCGAAGTTTAATTGTTAGGCAATAAAATGAATCAGACTTCATTTGCACTCATGGCATCATAACAAGTGCTCTTAACAGAAAATAAAATGATTTGCAGCTTTAGAATTTAGTCCATTCAGATGCTAAATATTCTCAGTCCCAATCAGAGTGGAAGCCAGTCCAGATTTTCCATCATTCCCTGCTCTCGCTGTCTCTTTTTACTCTCACATTCTCAGACGTGCACATACACCGAGGCTGCACACGCAGTGGACTCCCAGAGATTTAGTACAACATGGACCGTGACAACAAGACATGTCATTTCCACTCGTGCTTCGGCACGACACACTGCAAGAACTTCTACTACTGCTGCCAACTACACTGTGTGCAGCACCGCATCTTTGGCAATAACTCAGATGCAGTCTCCTGCCCAGAAAAGCCTGACTTGAGTGGCACAGTGGTGGGGGAAACTGGATCAAAGTCACTCACAGTCTGTGCCCTCTAACTATGAGGGAGAGAGACAGAGAGAGAAATTTTTTGGTTGGTAGTGTGGCTTGCCTGGTAAATGGGGCAGATACTGAGACCTGGCGATTAATTTGTGATTTTACTGGTCTCATTTAAATATGACTGTAAAAGAAGTGATCAACAATTCTAAGTATACTCTTGTCACAATATTATCTGGCCAGTAACTCTGCATAAGATCTGTAGTACTGGGATAAAAATGCTGGTTTTTCACATGATAAATGCTCAGTACAAATGGATTTTGCTTTCTAATTTTCAGCTAGGCACACCATGAAGCTTTTTTTCCAAACACCTGTCTGATCTCATTTTTTTAATAATGTTCTTTTTTGCTGTTGTCCCTGGTTTTCATCCTCAAGGGGACTTATTTTTCTTGCTCATCCATGCTCTTCTTTACCCTTGCTGAGCTGTAATATTCGATAGCTTTGTTAGTCTCAGCAGTGAAGGGTACTATCTATCATAGTCAAGATATGGATGTTTGCCACTTTATAATTGCAAACCTGTGTCCTCTGCCAGGACTATTGACAAGAAATCTCTTTAGGATCATTATGTAGGCGTGCAAGCACACATGCAGGAAAATTTCATACATCAAATAATGCCTTAGAAACCTCAAAATAACTTTCAACAACTAAATCTATTTTGAAAGTTGCATTTTCTCTCCTTTTCAACCTTCTGCTTCATCATCATTTTTTTCTCTTTTTTTCTCCTTTGGGTTTTCACAGCCTACGTGCCTGAGGATGAGCTGAAGGCAGCCAAGATCGATGAGGAGCACCTGCAGGATGATGGCCTCTCCTTAGATGGCCAGGACACAGAGTACCTGTGCAATGAGGAGGAGGACCCACGTGAGCAGCTGAGCTACCAGAACTCCCCTCTCAGCAATGGCACCAACCCTGATGCCGGGTATGGCTCACCCCTCAGTGACACCAGTGATCACCTGGCCGACTTTAAAAGCACCTCCTCCAAAGAGGGCCAGGAGAGGGATGAGACTGAGGACATGGAGACAGAGCCTGGTCTTTCTGAGCAAGACAGCTTAACAAAGATGAAAGCCGCCTATGCAAACTTGATCTCAAATGCCTCATGGTCCAGCCTCACAAGGGAAATTATTAAAAGTAAACAAATTAATGTCAGCAACAGCAGTACTGCAATTAACCACAAGGGGAGCAATAGCATTATGAATAGTCATGCAAGTAACTTTAACAGCAGCAGTGTAAGCAGTAGTGTTAGCACAGCTAGTGTTAGTGCCACAACCAGCACCACCCCAAGCAACACTTCTGCCAGTGCCACCACTTTAACCAGTAATAGCAATGGTAATGTAAGTGGTACCAGTAGTGGAAGTGTCTCGTATGACTGGCACCAGGCTGCTCTTGCTAAAACATTACAGCATACACCATACCATCTTCTCCCAGAGCCCAGTCTCTTCAGCACAGTGCAACTGTACCGGCAAAACAATAAGCTGTACGGGCCCGTATTTACTGGTGCCAGCAAATTTAGATGCAAGGACTGCAGTGCGGCTTATGACACACTTGTAGGCCTCACAGTACACATGAATGAAACAGGCCATTACCGTGATGACAATAAAGATCAGGAGGATGACATGGGCAAGAAATGGTCCAAGCCAAGGAAACGTTCCTTGATGGAGATGGAGGGCAAAGAGGATGCTCAGAAAGTCTTAAAGTGCATGTACTGTGGCCACTCATTTGAATCTCTGCAAGATCTAAGTGTCCACATGATCAAAACAAAACACTACCAGAAAGTGCCTCTCAAAGAACCAATGCCAGCTCTTGCCTCAAAGCTGGTGCCCTCTACCAAAAAACGAATCTTTCATGACCTTGTGTCCCCCTGCTCACCTGAGTCCATCAGTAGCACAACAGGTGTTCCACTGACAGAATCCACACCCACCAAAGACCAAAAGGTTTCTAACCCCTATGTTACTGCTAACAATCGATATGGCTATCAGAATGGTGCAAGTTACACCTGGCAGTTTGAGGCCAGAAAAGCCCAGATCCTCAAATGTATGGAGTGTGGAAGTTCCCATGACACCTTGCAGCAGCTTACAGCTCATATGATGGTGACAGGACATTTCCTCAAAGTCACCAACTCTGCTTCAAAAAAGGGGAAACAGTTAGTGTTTGACCCAGTGGTGGAAGAAAAAATTCAGTCCATTCCTCTTCCACCAACCACCACACGTCTACCAGTTCCGACTATCAAGTCACAAATAGACTCTCCATTACAATCTTTTACAACTGAGGAGAGAAAGGATTCACAGGAGGAGAAAAAAGAGGTGAGTGAACCAGAGAAGAAAATAAAAGAAGAAAAGGAGGACCCATCTGACAAACTGGAGAACTCTGAAAAACCTGGCCAGTACAAATATCTCAGAGAAGAGGATTTGGAAGAGACCCCAAAAGAGGGTCTTGATATTCTCAAGTCTCTAGAAAATACTGTGTCTAGTGCAATCAGCAAGGCTCAGACAGGTACCCCTACATGGGGTGGTTATCCAAGCATTCATGCTGCCTACCAGCTCCAAGGGTCAATGAAGTCACTCTCTGCTGCCCAGAGTGTCAAAATGCAACCCACATTCAGCGCTAGCAGCTTGAAGTCTCTGTCAGCTGAAACCAGTGCCCTCATCCATTCTCCAGGAAGCCCATCCCCACCACCAAACCATAAAAGCAATGTCTTAGCCATGGAAGAGTTAGTGGAGAAAGTTACAGGAAAAATTGTGTCTAAAAAGGAGAAGGAGGAGAAGTCCACCGAACGCATCACAAAACATGTCACTATACCATCACCTGTACCTAAGGAGAAAAAAGACTTCCCACAGCCAACTGACCTTAGCAAGCCTACAAAGAATGGCATCACTGAGGAGACTGAGTCACTTGGTAAGGAAGGGGAACAAATTGAGAGTCATGCTGAAACTCCAGACAAGAATGGAATGGACACCCTCAAAACGCAAGTCAGCAATGGGTGTAGTAGTTTGGGAATAATCACTGACCACTCACCAGAACAGCCTTTAGTCAACCATCTCAGTGCACTGCAGTCCATCATGAACACTCACTTGGGCAAGGCATCCAAAACCGTCAGCCCATTATTAGACCCATTAGCAATGCTGTACAAAATCAGCAACAACATGGTGGAGAAACCTTTTTACAGTCCAACTCAGGTTAAGCAAGTTGAGTCCATCAACAGGTACTATGACCACGAAGACCAACCGATGGACTTGACGAAATCCAAGAATAGCAATGGGCGTCCAAACAACAGCTCCTCCACTGTCATAAGTAACAGTAGCAACAGCAGCATTCTCAACAGTAATCGACCCATTCTTTCCAATTTATCTGAATCCCTGTCTTCCCCTCTGAGGGAAAATGCTCTGATGGACATCTCAGACATGGTGAAAAACCTCACGGGCCGCTTGACACCAAAGTCATCAACACCCTCTTCTATCTCTGAGAAGTCAGAAGCAGATGGCAGTGCTTTTGAGGATGCCCTGGAGGACTTCACCCATGTTCAAAAGAGGAAAGGGAGGCAGTCTAACTGGAACCCTCAACACCTGCTGATCCTACAGGCTCAGTTTGCATCCAGCCTTCGTGAAACTTCAGAGGGGAAATTTGTTATCACAGACCTGGGTCCTCAGGAGCGTGTACATATCTGTAAGTTCACAGGTCTCTCAATGACTACAATCTCTCACTGGCTTGCCAATGTGAAGTACCAGCTCAGGCGGACGGGCGGAACCAAGTTTCTAAAGAACATTGACTCTGGCCAGCCTCTGTTCTTGTGCAGTGACTGCGCCTCCCAGTTCAGAACTCCCTCCACTTACATTAGCCACTTAGAATCCCATTTAGGCTTCAGTTTAAAAGACCTGTCAAAGTTGTCTATAGACCTTATGAGAGAGCAGCAAGCAGTCACAAAAATGATAACGGACAAGACTTTCAGTTCCCTCGGCTTGAACGAGGACGACTCTAATTCCATCTATCAGTGCAAACTGTGCAATAGGACCTTTGTCAGCAAACATGCAGTTAAGCTGCACCTCAGCAAAACACATGGCAAGTCTCCAGAGGACCACTTGATCTTTGTGTCCGAGCTTGAAAAGTTAGATAAAGCATAGAGGAGCAGGCCAGTGGCAATGAAGTGACTGACTTGAGAATCATTGCACTACATCACTGTTCTGCACTGCATTTGAACTGAGCCTTCAGTCAAAATTGATTAAACTTTTGTTGTGCAACTGCCTGACTGGACCATGAACTGTCTCTCCTTTTTCAGTTGTTGCTGTTTTTTCACTCTGTTGATTTCTATATCTTACTTTGTATTGTATTTATATATGTGTTAATTATGTGCATGTTTATTTTCCCCATAGTGATTCCAGATTTGAACAAATGTTCCACTCTTTGTACTTTGTGGAATTGAGAATGAGACCAGCATGGTATCCATGGGCATGGTCAAACCAAGGCTGTAACACATGAAAACAAGGAGTACCACGTGACTTTTGTTGAATCTATCATCCCTTATTCTTAAAATAAGTGACAATTTCAGCAAACAAATGTGCAGAAGCTATAAAGAATATATAGAGAGTATAGAGTTATTGTTTTGAGCTTGAATTTCCAGATTTGTCTTTATACCGACAATACCAACATCCCATTCAAATCACTGAAAATATACAAAAGACAGCATTGTATCTTTAAAACCTCAACAGATAATGATTGACTGGCTGCTTCACATGATACACTTTGTGTTTCAAAAGAATTCTGTTTGAACATTTTTGTTAAATCGGTTGGTTTTGTTGTTAAGTATCTTTTTTTACTGTAGCAATTTGGAAATGTATGCTTTGGTACAGACTTTTCTCTTTCTATAGGTTTGCTTCGATTTCAACCTGTAAAGACTTAATCAAATCATTATATACAGTACATATATATTTAAATGATCTGCAATGATGTACATGTACATTTTTCCATCATCATACCTTGCCAGTTGCCGCAGCTTTGTTTGTATGGTGTGCATTCTTTTATATTGTCATTTTATATATAGTACACAAAAAGGAAATAATATGTAAATAGATATATATGCAGACGGTATGTGAACAGTAGCCCTGACGTTCATCCTTTTGGTCCTCCAGTGTGGTTAATATTAATTGGTTTGATGGAATGCATCCTCAGATGCACATTATGCCTGAGTGAAAAAGAGCAATGCACAACAGGAAAACCAGTGCATTTCAATGTTTTTAATCATACCATTGTGAAATGTCTCATCAACTCATAAAAGATCTTGTTTTTGTCTCTCAATTGTAAAATAAATCCTGACATTTCTTGACTAAGTCTCCATCCTCTAATTGTTCTATTCAGATCATGGGGATATGTGATGATGTCATTCACAGCAAGCAAGAGCTTTTGGAAAAGGTAAACTCTAGTATGATGGAGGGATCTTAAGTTTGTACTCTTGGAAATAGAATTAATTCTAGAGGGGCTGGACAATTTCAAATTGGGGTCCTAGACTTTCTGCTAAATCTTTACTCAGCACTTTGTCTCGGTCAGTGTTGTGGTGGACCCAGAGCCTATCCCAGGTAAATTGGGCACGAGAAAGGAATACAACCTAGATGAAGCAAAAACCCATTGTAGGGCAATCATGCACACACATTCATACACTTTAGAGCAATTTAGTATAACTAGTCAACTTTATTGCTATGGTTTTGCTAAGGTGGACCCAGAGAAAACCCCACACAGACACATGGAAAGTGTAAAACTCTACATAGACACAATCAAAATCAAACCAGGGATCCTGGAGCTGTGAATCTGTAATGCTCTCAGTCACACCACTGCAAAATGCCATGTTCAATGCAAAAATTTTGGGGGTTTGTTTTGAATGAGCCAGGGAGTCAGAGAGAGTGCCAGCAATGAGCGCAGAATTGTTACATTATTCAATATTTTTCAGTCTAAATGTTTCGGTCCATTTTCACCTTTGTGAAAGATGTCAATTCAGTGATAAATTTTTGTGTTGTATGTAAATGGGGGAATGTTTCCATGGACAAATGATGCTACGAACAATCATTCACCAAAAAATAGGAAGGTGTAAAAAAAAAAAAAAAAAAAAAGAAAATCTTTGGATTTAACACATCTCTGGCAAAATGCAGGCAGGAACAGACACAGATCTAGATCTCTTTTTTTTTGGTAAGGAATTGAACACAGTCCCTGTACATATTCTATGTAAATTACTATAATCACAACAAATGTTACAATGCAAGCATCTGGAGAGCCAACCGAGACATCAACATAGATGCCATTTAAGCAGATTTGCATAACTTTTGCCTACTCCAACAAATATTTTCCACAGGGTATTTCACAAGGTTTTCTGACTATATAGGAAAATGTCCAATATCTTTCGGGAATCCAACAATTTACTCTTTTCAACTCAATTACTGGGTGATTATGCCTATGGACACTGGGGCTTTAGAGCGTTAGAAAACCTGAGGGAACCAGTGACTGATATACATGGTGTTTGCCCAATAATCTAATCCTCCATTCAGATAAGCTTTGGGGAGTTTCCGTGGTAAACCTCTTGTTAGTTGTCCTATTTGAGAATACAATCTCACTCAAATTGGCATGTTTTGATTTCCCAGAAGTCCCATAGTGCGTATGCCGAGCCTCAGCGTCGAAGTTCTGCTTTTCTTCAATTACTGCAATTTGTCATTCAAATGGCCCGTGCTGCAAAGAAATTTACTTCGGATTTTGTCAGAAATTAAAATGAGCATGAATAGAATAAATAACCCAGGTCATAAAATTGTGTCATTTTTTTAAGTGCTGATTGTCCAACCTGCAGAAGAAAGAAAGAGGTTTAAAAAGTTTATGCCATCCGTTTAATTCAGGTGAAGGTTCAAGCAAACCTTGAGACCAAGTTGGGAGTTAAACAGACTTAACAATGCATGAAGTCACAGTTTTGCCTCCAGAATAACGAGATGAAAGAAACATTGTTATTAAAATCATACCTTTCCGAGACGTGGAGATTCCGGTGTATTATTAAATTAAGACTTCTATTTTTCCTGACATATGGGTACGTGACTCTCAGTGAAGATAAAGAGGACACGCCAGGTTTCTCTCCAGAGGAATTTCACAGAGTGACTTCCTGCCTGCCTGCCATTTACTTTTACATTTGCCGGAGGCACTGCGTTGAGAAACAATAGAACAACGGCGTGTTTCACACTGAATCGCTTCGCACTGAACACAGCTGGTGTTCTGTACCTTAAAGCTAGAGTTCTATAAAGCGCTGAAGCTTAGGGTGAAACGGTTAAAGACAACTGAGAAGGTAAACGCTTAGAGATTTAGAGATTTAAGCACCCTCACATGTTTGTTTTCCAAGACTTCATTTTTTTTTTATTTTAACATGATTCCATATTCGCTAAGTAGAAGGTGAATACTAAACCTCCCTTATTTTTGTCTGCTTTCTCTGTAAAGCATTACCTTGTGTACTGTATCGTACAGATAAGCAAGGAAGATGCAAATTGTAAGAGTCTTGTTTGTAAGAGTGGATTTTTTAAGGAATTTAAGCTCCATATTTTCTTCTACTTTAACTTAATATTTCAGAGTTGAACCTTAAAAAAAGATTATTTTAATCATAAAATGATGTCTTAACCCATCTCAGGCAACGGTTTTTAAGGCTGCTGAAAACTATTTTTCTTCTTAAATCTAATGCGTAAGATGGTTGTGGGGATTTATTTTTTAACCTTAGAATTATTAAACACATAAAATGGTAACCTCATCCACACTTACGGCATGAGGACTTTAAGGATGTACTAATTATTTAATTATAATTTTTTAAAATTAATAACAAACTAATTCAGGTAATGAGATTGTATTTAAATTGTGTTTTTTTAATATTATTGACAATTATTAACAATATTATGTATTCAATTCAATTCAATTTTATTTGTATAGCGCTTTTAACAAAGAGCATTGTCTCAAAGCAGCTTTACAGAATATAAGAAACAATAAACATACAAACAAACAGTCCTAGATGTTAGACAAAATTCTCCCTAGTGAGCGAGCCTGAGGTGACTCAGGCGACTGTGGCAAGGAAAAACTCCCTTAGATGGAATTAGGAAGAAACCTTGAGAGGAACCAGACTCAAAAGGGAACCCATCCTCATCTGGGTGACACCGGAGAGTGTGATATGAACAATGTCCTTTCTGCATTAGTTGTGTGATGCAGATACAGCATGTGTAGAATGTTATGTGTAAAATGTCCACATAGGGTTGGCAGTGCTGCTTTGAATACTCCAGTCCTCAAAAAGCAGAACCCAGCTGGAGCTGGTCCATCTCTGGATGCCACCGGAGCTGGCACAATCTCTGTGTGACTCGGGGGGTGATGTAATAATATTGGGTGTTTTTAATATTTTTTTATTTTAATATTTATCTATTTATCACATTATCCAATACATCACAGTATGATTACCTACTTTTCTTTCTCCTTCAAGCTTCAGGAATATTTGTGGAATATTCCAAATATTTCATAGGGGTGAAGTTTTTCAGCACGACTGAGTGAATTTTGTGGAACTGCAATTAACATTTTTTTAATCTCTAAAGGGAAGAGGATGAAAAAGGTTGCTTGAAGCATGAGATGTTATGGATTCATGCATGAATGCACAATAAATACAATTTGTGAATTATATTTCAGGGTAAAGTATAGTTACGGCAAACATGATTCCTAAGTGCTATATAGGTATTAATATATATATATATATATATATATATATATATATATATATATATATATATATATATATATATATATATATAATTAATAATTTAAATAATGATCTACATTTTTTTTTTATTATTTATCTAAATCATACACATGTATTATAGTTTGTTAAAACTAAAAACTATAAACTGCCTTTTTCATAAATACATATTTGTAAGCATCCGTGACACAGACGGCACCTCGATTACGCAATCTATCCACTGCACCAGGACATATATCGTGATTTGAATGGTAGTACTATTTTAAATGCACTTGTCACAGTACACCGTCATATCCGTATGCTGTCGCAAAGCTGTCATTGTGTACTGCTAGTACAACATTCACAACCGAGTGTCAGAAGATCTTCTAATTCACAAAGACAGCTATGAAAGTAAATGTTCCTGTACATACACAAAATCAATTAATTTAAAGGCCTATTGATGTCTTTAAAATCCACTTTCTCTCCTGAATGTTGTTTAGTCTGAAATTGTTTTCTTTCTTTTTCAGAAATGAAGCACATTTAGGTCTATCTCACAGGCAGATGATAGCTGTCAAACGAATCAGATCAAGTAAAATTGAATCACAGTTGAGCACACAGAAAAAAACAAAGGCCTGTCAGCTAAATACATCAGGCTGATAAATTGTAAGGCCGTTTTGATCGACAGGCCTAGAACATATTGTACATTTCAGAGAACAAATACTTTGCATCCTTTCCTGTGATGGACTGCGAGATCATTGCAATGAGAATTATTTGAAGTTTCTTTAGGAATTGACGCACGCCGCGATGCGATTCGAACCGGCACCATAAAATGGTTGTGTTGCTGTCAAAAGTGAGCTGTGTTTGGAGATGGGATGTGTGCGTTATTCATCAGAGCGAGGACGGCACTGTGAAGAATGGAGATGTGACAAAATCACTCCTTTATCGAATAATGATGGCTGACACAGGGCCTAATGGATGCAGTGTTTTTAATCTTGGCTCCATGATGGACTCCGCTGGCAGGCCTACAGGTGTGCTGTGACAGCCCGTCTCTTCTCTTACTCATCACTTACACACAGCAGACAAGATATCATCCTTCTTCTCTAAAGCACTGGCACTTCTGATTTAGAAAAGCACAAAGAGGGCTTAGTATTCTCTGACCCTGAGCATTGAGTTCAGCGACCTTCTTAATCGTGCTAAATCTCGTACAAATCGCTTGAGAACTTGGGCAGAAGGTTCCACGCTGTTGTACGACTCAACTCTCTAAACTTCTTGTGTTGTATATAGCACGCAATATCTTTTAGATGCTAACAAGCCAACATTCCATACTGGTGCTGTCCACCTACACGGTGAGTCATTGCAAGATTCTGATATTTTCAAACTTCAGGCAAAATAAACACCTCACACCAACCCCACGCAAGTTCTATCAGCTTTATTCGACACTATTAACTCGTCTTGGTATGGTGAGTAGGATGGGATACCTTTGGGTTGCAAAGACGCAACTTTAGTACTGTTCATATCCTCTGTGAAGCTATTCTATGTGTAGCCTCTTGGGAAAACTATTCACGTGGACAAAAACTTAACGTTTTCTATATATAATTATATTTCTGGAAACTACATACTCTTCTGAACTCAAATATGTTTCCCTTTTGTATGTTTTGTATGGAAACATCATCTATATTAGTCTCTGTCTCATCTATACAGCATGTAAGTTCTCTGTAATGATGATGATGATGAGCATCGTGGCCATTTCAAGACTCAGGACCTGATTAGACACATATTTAGACTAGATTAGGTTAGATTAGATAAGATTAGATTAGATTAGACAAATATTGTCCTATTTGGCTATATTTACTAACTATCCAACAACTTGATTAGTAGATGTTTCAACTGGCAAAAAAATTCAGATTTTGCAGGCAGAGAACAAGGCACAATTAGAAAGCAAATAAAAATGCTGTTTTGGTGAAATACATTTCTATTTTCAAGTGTCAATAAATTACTTAATCTTTTTTTCCATACTTTTTCCCTTCTTTGTGGCATCTAACAGTATTTCCCACACACTCTGACTTCGATCAAGTGTTAATGGAATTTTTTTTTCTCCGAAAAGCAAGACATAAAAATTTCAGAACTAATTAAAGCAAAGTGAAAATTTTTTTTTTGCACTTTAATACATCTGTAGGTCTTGGACATGAAGGAACATCTCTTCTTCCCGACCTCCCCATTTCAATTCCTTCAATTTTATCAAATTCCCCTCAGCATGAGGACTATTTATTCTCACTCCTTCAGTCTTGTTTTTGTAATTTTCAATTCCTTGTTGAATGTTAAACATTTGATTCAAATCAGGCAGAGCTCTCTTTAAAGCAAACATCTTATAATTTCAAACCTCCTTTCCTGCGGTGGCTGCACATATTTTCCACTTAAAGTGATTTACTGACATGCATTCATGAGTGAATGATTGAATTTTGCCAGGCCTGAGTGATATTTGCACAGCATGTAATTGCAGAGGGCGGCATACTGAACAAAAGCCTCGGCACATGTTGCTATGGGATTTCGGTGCAATCTCTTCTTAAATTGGTGTTTTAAAAAGAAAAATGAGAGCAAGTGAGAAATAAAGACAGAGAGATTGTGTGTTGGCAAATTAACAATTAAAAAAAAAAAAGAAGATGGCTCAGAATGGGATCTGTAGACATATTTATGAAGAAATATATAATAAAATTCCAGTCCCTGGTGCTCTTACAAGCAAGAAATCAGTGCCACTGGTATATTTGTGCATACCTGTCTTGTGGGGTCTATGACAGCTCTCTGCCAGAGACAGGTTGATAGGTTGCATGATGTAAGCACACCACACACAAGATAGATGAATAGTTCAACATTCTTTCCTTTTTCCCCACACATTATTGTGCAAAAGAAGTCAAAATGTCATTTCTGTTATTATTATTGTAATCATTGTTCATAACTTCTTAGTTTGGACTCTATTAGCATGGAAAACGAGCAAGACAGCCATGCATCAGAAGTGGAGATACTGTATATGTGAGTGTAGTCCTCTTCTCTTTGGTTGTGAGTGAAAATTTTAGCCCTCTGCGCCACACCATCCTCTCCAGTACTACAAAGAGCACTAGCATGTCCACCCCACCGCTAGCTTAACCTGACACTAGCGCATGCTAGATTCCACATGCCTTTGCTTGTTTTGGTTTGTTTTAATCGGATGGAAGGGTCCTAGCGACGTTGACATGCCTTGGCTCACGGTACACACACATACACACTCACATTCATGCATACAGTCAGAAGGACAGTGGGCTGTCCAGCGCAGCATCATTAGCTCAGCGGAGACATGGCGGCCCTGACACATGTCGGACGCTTGCGCATAATTTGGAGGTAACACCACGTTTGTGTGCAGGCATGCTGTCAGCCGTGCAGCAGGAGCAGAGGACACTGGGACGGGGGGGAAATCGGTGCGAGGAAGAGATGGAAGGGTTTTATATGGGGGAGTTCTGCTGGGCTCAAACGGCTGCTTCCCCTTGACGCTAGAGAAGTGGAGGGGCTGCGTTTCAAAAAGCTACTGCAGCGATCATAGTCTCCGTCCAAGAGAGGACCTGCCAATGTGGTTCCTCCTCAAACACGGCCTAGCTGGGATTCACTATTTGGCAAGTTAGACATCACCTTTCAGGCCAGTGCCAATTGTCATGCAATTGAATCAGCATAATTTGACACATAAGACATGCCTGGTTTCTTTATGTCGCCACAATGCTGCTTATTTCTGGTTGGGACGAGCAACAAGAAAAGCCATGAGTATCAAATGTAAAAAAGAAAGCATTGTAGGACACATACCTATTCCCCATCCTCTGACATGTACTGTGCAATAAATAGGAACATTCTTTACAATGAAGCCGATCCATTCTTATATACTTTAATTATGTCTTCGGAAACACCCCTAGTTCATCTTATATGTACAGTATGAAAACCTTCATGTTGCATCCACGGACAATCGATCAACGTTCAGAAGGAGTTCTTCCTGTTTTCCAGCCCTGCACTTTAATATATGCAGCACTGTTGCTCTGTAGGTATTTTGTCCCCTTCATCCATCAATCTATCCATGCATTATGCATATCAGGGGTCATATTGGTGGCTGCCTCCTCCTGCACAGGCGCTAATCCTTATCTTAAGTGTAATAACAAGATTAGCCAAGGTGCGGGGGCTTACAGGAGGTCCTGGTTTGACCACACCAAGGTTGACAAGGCCAGGGCAGTGAGGAGATCTCGCACACTCCACCGAGCCTGGCTCATTGATTACCTTAACATACTACACAGGCCTGGGGTTGGGTCTACGTAGTGTTTGGAGTCAGATAAATGGCAGCTAGCCACACACAGCGGGGGCCAATGTCATGCAAATGGTGCAGCGTAGGTTGTGGTTGGTCAAGCTGTGACTAAGAATGATTTCAGGCATTTCATATTTTGGCCCTTGCTGTGTGGTATAATGTCACAGAATTGTTTAATGGTTTAAAATAATAATTAGACAAAACCCTCCAGTGTCTCTATACTCCATGGATGTTTAATGTCATGAGGGTTGTTAGGGATATAAAGGTCAAAAGGTTAAACTAACAGAATCGCACTAATGCAGAATCATCAGGATGATGATCTGAATCATCAGAATCACACAGGAAAAAGTCTAGCTTGAAGTGCTAAAGTATACTAATTCTCAGAATATGTCTTATTAACTGAATGGAAGACATGCTCATTAGACTGATTCTGGTAAAAAATTAAAAGAATTAAAACAAACTGTGTATATTTTGATATGGTGAAGTAAGGAATCTATAGGATTTTTAACAA
The DNA here is from genome assembly GCA_033459395.1 of Hemibagrus guttatus. Lineage (NCBI taxonomy): Eukaryota > Metazoa > Chordata > Actinopteri > Siluriformes > Bagridae > Hemibagrus > Hemibagrus guttatus. Next base: position 6,978,827 of record JAUCMX010000024.1, read on the forward strand.
TCAGTCGTTGAAAGCTTTTTGGTTTATAAATAAAAACCAGGTGTACCTTTTGTGTCTTATTCAACTTCAGGACAAAGAAAGAGAGAAAGAAAGAAAGAAAGAAAGAAAGAAAGAAAGAAAGAAAGAAAGAAAGAAAGAAAGAAAGAAAGGAAGGAAGGAAGGAAGGAAGGAAGGAAGGAAGGAAGGAAGTTAGGAAGGAACCTGAAGAAAGGTCTTGGGTGGGTGTTAGGGAGGGAGGGAGGGAGGGAGGGAGGGAGGGAGGGAGGGAGGGAGGGAGGGAGGCAGAAAGGAATGAAGGAAGGAAGGAAGGAAGAAGGGAAGGAATGATGGAAGGAAGGAATGATGGAAGGAAGGAAGGAAGGAAGGAAGGAAGGAAGGAAGGAAGGAAGGAAGGAAGGAAGAGGAAAACCCCCAAAACATTATCATTAGCACTGGCTATACTAAATTGTCCCTAGGAGTAAATGAGTGTGTAAAATGCCCTCAGTTCATCCACTGTGTATTCCTACCATGCCCTGGTTGGTTTCTGGGATACAATCACTATGTCCCTGGCCAGGATACAGCAGATATGGAAGCTGAATGAATAAATGCCTGGGTAAGTGGCATTGCTCATTTTAAGGCTTAATTGCTCGATATTTGAAGCACCTGCTATGCACTTTTCTGGCCACAAGCTTCGGAATCTTACAACTAACTGGTAGTTTTAGAGCAAGATTGCCGAACTGAATGTTACATGTTTTATTTTATCTTTAAAATTGATCAAAAGTTTAATTTGAGGCGGTCAGTGGTGAGTAAATGAAATACCCTGATGTGTTAGCTAGTTTTAAGTTTATTGCCATGTGTTTTAAGAATTGATATCAGTGAAATTCTTTTGCTACAGTTGTACAGTCCTATCCAGAGACATGATAAGTAGCTCATGCGCTACAAAAAGTGGCAAACTATAAACATTTAATGCAGACGAAAGACTGAGCAAGATGGAAAGATAGCTGTGGAAAATTTCTGTTTATTCTTTTGCCCTGTTAGAAAAAAATGGCCTCTTCTTGGGAAATTAGTTATTTCTTTAAAGTTGGAAAATACCAGACTTTCTGGAGATAGCTGGAACTTTGGTTTGAGAGTTCTCTAGCCGTCAGACTTGTTTACTAAGCCAGGGACTAAAATACCATCAAGCTAAAACCCTTTTGAAAGATGTTAGTACAACTTTAAAGAATAGTAGTTAATTCAAGTGCTTGGTGAAGCATTTAATAAGTCTTTGAAGACGACCAGTGACTCAGCTGTTAGCTGTCAGCCCCATTCCCAAGTCCACACCTAATCCTGAATGAACATACCGCTCAGTGCGTATAAACAGTCTGACTCCATGTACCATTCTGAGAATGTCTCCATTTTTCATGGCTTCCTGGGTGCAACATCGTCAGTGTTCAAGCTTGGAAATGCCCCGAATGTATGCGAGGTCCATAAACGCGTCAGCCGTTAACATTTTTTATTCTTCAAAAGGACATGTCCCATATCTGTCAGGGACAGATGCTCGCTGATGAATGATATATGCGCGCTCAGGACGACATGGCTGACTGCTGTGGGCGCTGATGTTTAGAGTCTATTAATTTTACAGTGCAAGTTGGAATTATCCATCTGCTTAAAGGTTAACTGCCTCCTTGCTTGTGAAGAGTGGATTTCTCAGTCACGGCCCATGTTAAACACGTAGATGAAGCACGGACAAAGTTTATTCGAGTCTACCGGGCACGTCGAGTGAAATAACAGCGAGGGCCCATTAATGAACGTCAATCATGGTGTGTCGCGCCGCTGTTTTATCGGCTTGGCTCGGACATATGCTTCTTTAAGAGATGTATTAATAGGGAGACAAACAATCCACTTAATGCCCAAAGTGAAGTGGAGAGGCGTTTTTACAAGTCTGCAGATGAGCTTCGCTTTCATAGATGCTGTCCGTGTGCTGATTTAGTGCACCGCCTGCCACTCGCCTGTCAGTCGGCCAGAGTAATCTCTCTTTGTCAGCTGCCAGAGGGGGTGAAGTTCATCTTTGCAATAATGTTAAATGCACTGGTGTTCCCTGTCTCATGCATATGAATGGATATATATAAATAGGGAAGTTGAGAAGTAGATATATCGGGTGGGTGTCACTTCAAACTTCCTCATCATCCATAATAAAATCATGTTGTGCGGTGCTTCACAGGGAGCTATTGCTTTCCTGGAATATTCTAGAACAAAACCTGTTTTAAGGTCTTTTCAGCTGCACAGACGTTATAAACAGACATTTTGGAACCAGAAAGCTTAAACAGTGCTTCTTTTTTTAAAAAAACCCCAAAAAAAAACAGCTACCAGTTAAAATTCCAGTTGTATAACTGGTGGTACCTGCTGATCTAACATCACTGTTTATTATTAGTTACCTCAAGATATTTTTTTACCAACAATTAGCCAAAAATGTTTGGTGCAGTAGGCAGTGTTGGTGCCTTGATTGGATTCAGTCTTGAGCGCTGTATGGACCTTTGTCTTTTTGTTCACCGTGTCATATGATTGCAGCTGGTCCTAAGCTGGTAAATCAGTTTATTTTAACAATGGTGTCAATTTTATTTTACTTTCTCATGGTGAAGGAAAATGAACTAGAACCAGTTCTGGTTGTTCCATAGAGTGAAAAAAAGGCTTCTGAAAGGACTTAATATCATTTGCACCCTGCTGTAATAGTCTGATATGTGCCATATTGGATAAGGTGTTATATTGAATGTAGGCCATGGTTCCTGTTTAAAAAAAAAAGATATTCATATGAGGATAATAAGCAAAAAATAAATATATTAAGCATTAGCTAATCATGGCCTAGCATAGAAGCAAGATATATATTTTTAATACCTTCAACAGGGCTTTCTCTGAAGTGCGTTTCTTTAACACCTCTCGGGAAGCTCGACTGTAACACGGCACTATTTTTATTGACACCCTTTGAAAAACAACAACCACAAGGCAAGCTGTCACTCATGTTCCCCTTTTCACTCTCTTCAAATCGGAGAGGCAGGGCCTGCTCTATCTCCAACATGGCTCACTCACTGCTGCCTCCACTCCGGGGCTGACATGTCCCTTCGCTGCTCGTTGTCACCTCACATACACACATATACACTCGCACATGCACACGCTCCTCGACGCGCAACACTTCCAACAGAGCACACGCCCACACACACACGCACCACCACAATGTGACAACTCCAGCGCAAAACACACAAAGCCCCTCACACACACACACACACACACACACACACACATAAAACCACGTGGCGAGTTAATTCCCGCCCGCGTATGTTTCTTTGTCCACATTCGGCTGGTGTTAACCCAAACCGAGATGCCAAGAGAGCGGTGGTGGCGGTGGTGTGTAGAGCAAGAGAGAAGGGAGGGATGAAAAAAAAAAAAAAAACACAAGACAGACAGAAAGAAAGAGGAAAATTGAGCTTCAGCATGTGCCAAAGTCGGCGCTGCCAGTCAGTGACACGTATTTTGACAATCATAGGCTGTCATCACTCTGTGATCAGAACTGTCAGAGCCGAGGCGGCCAGGAGATGAGCCGAGAACTGGCAATCCTCACTTTTCCTCCTCACAAAGCACTGTCAGGAGAGTCACTTCTGGTATTTATACACACATACGTACACACACCCAGAAAGCCGACAAATCAAACATGTCACCCGAGCCATGTGCGGCACACAAAGAATGATGTGCAGATCCAAGGTTTGAAAGTTGGAAAAGGCATATCTGTCTAAAAATAAGCTTTGTGTGACGTTGTTTCACACAGGAGATATGTTATATGCAGTCTTCTTAATGTTATAACACTGCCCTGTAATACTGTGTTCTCTGTGTCCATGTGGGTGTCCTCTAGGTTCTCCGGCTTCCTCCCACCTCCTTAAAACATGCATCCTAATGAATGATGGTGCTAAAATGCCCCGAGGTGTAAATAAGTATTTAAGTGTGTGTGTATGATGCTCTGTGATGGGCTGGTGTCCCATTCAGGGTGTATTCCTGTCTCACACACCCAGTATTCCTGAGAAAGACACTGGATCTACTGACCCTGATCAAGAGAAAGAAAAGTGATGGGTGTGTGATGGTCTGGAAAACCAGATTTTAGACCAAAAGTTGAGTTTGTCACTGCGTAATTCCATAATCCAAAATAACAAGGAATGCTCCATTCAAACCTTGTCTTGTCTTTCTGCTTTGCACTTATCACTTTAGCATCAAAACACAGAGCATCGGACAAATGTTTTAAAATGTTTACATAAAGATATTAATAAGAAAATTAGCCAACAGAAGAAAACTGGATGAATAAATAAATAAATTCCTACAGACCTTAGCTTGAACAGAGTCAGTCAAGTGAGCATTAGATTTGATTTTGGCTCTCAGAAGTGATCCGATCTTGCTTTTACAGATGATTTTCCATCTTGGCTTTATGCAGGCATGCAGCTTTAATAATCGCAGCATGGCCAATGTTCTTAGCAGACGTAGCTGTTCATTATACCAGTGACCTGATGCTGAGACTCCAACGAGGACAAAATGTCATTGGAGCTGGTCACCATCAAAAACAATGAAACGCTCATCATCATAGCATCGGCGTTAGATGAAGTGATTCAAAATGACAGCTATGATTATTGCTAAAGCACTGCTTGCCAATGAAAGGCTTTTTAGCATAAGTTTCATTACTAGGATTTTCTGGTAGAGACAGGGTTTAGACTGTAGGCACTGGGACAGGGGGTGATGGACACGTGCTCAACACTCGCTGAACCAGCCTATGAGTAGAGAAACAGAGATACAGTGATACAGAGTGTGTGTGAAAGAATAAGAAAGAAAGAGGGAGAAAGGGAGCTGTAGCATGCCATGTTGTTCATTTCTCAGTGTTCTGTCGACATTGTCGATCTTGAGAAAGTCGGGCCCCTGGTTTTACTCTTCATAGAATAAAGTAAGGTAGATCCCCATTTCCTCCAACCGCACAGTGTAGACATGTGAGTGGAACATCGTGCTTGGAAAAAGAGAACGCGGACATGAGGGAGAGAGATAGAGAGCGAACACGTGAGGGAGAGCAGACATAAGGATGATAGATAGATAGATAGATAGATAGATAGATAGATAGATAGATAGATAGATAGATAGATAGATAGATAGATAGATAGATGGATGGATGGATGGATGGGTAGGTAGATAGATAGATAGATAGATAGATAGATAGATAGATAGATAGATAGATAGATAGATAGATAGATAGATAGATAGATAGATAGGTGGATGGATGGATGGATGCATGGATGGATGGATGGATGGATGGATGGATGGGTAGATAGATAGATAGATAGATAGATAGATAGATAGATAGATAGATAGATAGATAGATAGATAGGTGGATGGATGGATGGATGAATGGATGGATATGTAGATAGATAGGTGGATAGATAGATAGATAGATAGATAGATAGATAGATAGATAGATAGATAGATAGATAGATAGATAGATAGATAGGTGGATGGATGGATGGATGAATGGATGGATATGTAGATAGATAGGTGGATAGATAGATAGATAGATAGATAGATAGATAGATAGATAGATAGATAGATAGATAGATAGATAGATAGATAGATAGGTGGATGGATGGATGGATGAATGGATTGATAGGTAGATAGATAGATAGATAGATAGATAGATAGATAGATAGATAGATAGATAGATAGATAGATAGATAGATAGATAGATAGATAGATAGGTGGATGGATGGATGGATGAATGGATGGATATGTAGATAGATAGGTGGATAGATAGATAGATAGATAGATAGACAGACAGATAGATAGATAGAGCAGGCATTAGGGAGAGAGAGAGAGAGAGAGAGAGAGACTAAAAACCCAAATGTTTATTTCCATGTATATTTATATTTGTATTTTAAGTCTCTCTCTCTCTCTCTTTCTCTCTCTTTCTTACACAGAGCTCTGACTGGCTTTAACTGCTACAATTTTTCCAACAAAAAGCAATAGTTCAGTTTTTTTCATCTACTGTGAAAGACCTTCAAATCACAATATACATTATACTCATATTCACACTACATTCATTTCATGTAGTCTACTAAAGATCCTTTACAGAAAACAAACACAACCTTCACAACAACCTTATCTGAATAATTTTTGATTATTCCCGTTCATTTTTCACATGTAATATTTTACATAATTCATTTCTCTTCATGCTTTTTCACACCCAGGACATGTGGCTTTATTCCTCATATTATTCACATTACAGTATGTGGCACGCGTTTACCTCAATTCAATTTCAGACCATAACATGTTGAAATGCACGTTCACGTGTTTCTCCCACATGATCACATATCACACCCAGTACACAGAATCACAAGGAGAATGTGTGTGTGAGGAAACAATTTTATTTAGCAAACAATGTTTTTGACATCTTCAACCATTTTTACTTCTGCATATTTCCAATAAAAAAAATAAAACCCTTTCCACATCGGTTTGGCAAAATATATTTATTCTTTTTAAATGATGGCATGTGTTGTATATAAATAAATAAATAAATAAATAAATAAATAAATAAATATCTGATGGATTTTCCTGCCTAAACACAAACAAGATGAACATGTGGATCTTAAGTGGATGTTTAAACAAAATTGACAAAATGTCACATAATCTAACATACTGTTAATATCAGGAAATTATAGTAAAGTGGGTGGAGCTTTAAATTTATCACAGTATTAAAGCAATGATGTGAAATAAACCCTCATTTATGTTGAGCCTTTTAAATTACACACATTTCTGATGTACAGACATTAAAACCCCATGATCTTCCCCTCATCTCCTACAATAGAAATGGTTCTGTCCATCATATACACACTTTCTGCACTTACACTTTACCTTTTTTGTTAAAAATGTATTACATTAGTTTGTATTACATTAATTCGATTCGAGTATTTTGCTGTTAAACAGATGGAACAGTGGCTTAGTGGTTACTCCCACCTTGTATCCCCTTTGTAGGTACAGTAAATGAAAGAATGGTTGCTATGAAACAAGATCTTGGTGACTACAAGGTATTATTTTATACTAGACCAGTATAGTAAGGGGCAACCCCATTAACTGTACTGTTTGCTGTTTTTCCACTGAACAGGGGACAGGGTGATTTCTGGACCAGTTGGCAAGCTACTAGTGCTTGCTGCACTTCACATTTTTGACTACTAGGTTGAATTATAAATGGGGCAGTGATCACGCCACCTCACAATCACACATTTAGAAAGGCAAAGCATCAGCTAAGCTGACGCAAAGCATCTACCAGACATGTCTTTTTCTATTTTATTTTATTTTTAAACTGATTGTCACTCAAAGAAGTAGTTGTTATATCTGTAAAGACTACTTGTGCTCAAGCTTAGTGCTTAGGTTTCTTTTATTAACCCTCAATAAATAAATAAATAAATAAATGAATGAATAAAACATGATCATCAGTCCCTGTTATCCCAAACTTTTACCAATGTAACTAAAGACCTCAGGTTTCCAGGTATGCAACAGAGTTATTTCAGTGACACTTAAAATGGATTTTAAAATGGATTTAAGCACATCAATCATGAGAGCTCCTCCCTTAGTGTATCATCAGGCAAAGCTAATCAATCACCAACCTCCATCAGCTTGACTAATAGATCACAGATCCACCAGAAACTATGGGAATAATCTTTAAATCCTTTCTAAAATCATACACAGATTAGCCATAACATTATGAGTACTACAAGATTATGTGAATAAGACTCTCCTCATCATGGCACCTGTTAGTGGGTGGGATATATTAGGCAGCAAGTGAACATTTTGTTCTCAAAGTTGATGTGTTAGAAGCAGGAAAAATGGGCAAGCGTGAGGATTTGAGCGAGTTTGATGAAGGGCCAAATTGTGATGGCTAAACCACTGGATTAGAGCATCTCCAAAACTGCAGCTCTTGTGGGGTGTTCCCGGTCTGCAGTGGTCAGTATCTATCAAAAGAGGTCCAAGGAAGGAACAGTGGTGAACCGGCAACAGGGTCATGGGCGGTCAAGGCTCATTGATGCACGAGGGGAGTGAAAGCTGGCCCGTGTGGTCTGATCCCACAGACGAGCTACTGTTACTCAAATTGCTGAAGAAGTTAATGCTGGTTCTGATAGAAAGGTGTCAGAATACACAGTGCATGACGGGTCAGGGCTGTTCTGGCAGCAAAAGGAGGACCAACACAGTATTAGACAGGTCTTCATAATATTATAACTGATCGGTGAATCTTCTATTAAATGTATTTGCATTAGTTATAAATTGCTCTCTGTTGACATTTCTCAAGCAAAAGCATTTTAACCTTTAGCATAGGCACATTTTAAGGACTGCTGGCTACGATGACATTTTAGAACTAGAAAACCTGAGAAAAGAAAAATGGCAGTGAGGACAGAGAGATGTTTGGATATTCCTGGCTAATGCACAGATGGCGTTCCCACCTGAATCTCACCTGTAGTGGCCAGAGTGAGCTGCGAAGCACACTTCCAATTGCCCTCAGGTGATCCTATAAATGTTTCATTGTTGCATGTATCTGATTCAGGCTCTTTAGTTCGACCTGCTCCCAGGTGAGAGGCCCTAAGACAAAACTATGTGTGTTTCTTCAAGAATGTGCTTTTCTTTTTCTTCATGACTAGAAAGGTGTAGGCAGTGTTTAGCCTCAACGAATGACAAGAACTGGTAACTTTAATTAACAACCTGTCACATTATCTTCTCATGGTGAACAACATGTCTTAAAATCAGCTTCAAGAACTCTCTCAATTCACACACGATAATTAAAAAAAACTTCTGGCTTCTCCATTTAGCACTTAAGATGTAGAGAAGGAAGGACATGTGAATAATGTCTTGAAGGTACATGTTTTCAACATGGTGTAATGAAATTGCAGAAGTGAAGTCCATGTGAATAAACATGTGACATCATGTGAAAAATAAAAGCACATGAAACAAAATGTGATAAATGAACATTCAGTCAAAAAAATAATTATGTGAAAAAATGTGAAAATAAAGAAAACACATGACAACAAAGGGAATGTGAAAGTGAATTGGTGATCTGATAAAATTGTATGTGATTATAAAAAAATGTGAAAAAACACACATGAAAATGATTCCCTAAAAAAATCACATGAAGAAAGGTATTATGAAAAAATTATAACACATGTGAAACATTAATCATGTGAGAAAATCACATGTAAAAATAAACAGTGAAAAATCACATATGGAAAATGAATCATGAGAAAATCAAACAAGCAACCCCAAGTGAGCAAACAAACAAAAAACGTGTACAATTATTCATGGGAAAAAATCTAAAATTTGTGCACATGTAAAAATTAATTAACAATGCAAAAGAATAATCCCTGAAAATAAATTAATTGTAAAAAAATATATATTTTTTATATTATATATATATATATATGTCAAAAGAAATCATGGGAAAACAATCACACATGGATAAAAAAAAAGAAACTGTTTCAAATAAATCAGGAGAATATCAAGTGAAAATGAATTAATAATGTGAAAAATCTCCCAAGTAAAAATAAATGAATCAATAAAAACAAAAGAATTGTGGAAAAACTCACATGCAAAAACTATCATAAAAATAAAGTAAAAACAAATTTGTAAATAAATGATTTTTAAACGAAATCAATTTTGAGAATTAAAGAGCCATGAAAAAATCAATTGAAAATAAACACACTGTTAAAGGAATCAAATGCAAATAAATGTCCTCATGTAAAGAAAATAAGTCATAATAATAAGAAAAGAAATCGTTTGAAAGCTAATTAGCTTTGAAAGTGTGAAAAATAACGTGAAATGTCAAAAAAAAAAACATATTGGCTTTTAATTCCACATTTAAATTGTGATTATTTACAGGTATAGTTCATGCAACTGTAAAAGATTGTAGAACATTCGTATGTAACCCCCCACACATACACACACACACACACACACACACTGCATGAATATATAGACACCCTTTTGTGTTCTCACGTGCTCAAACACACATCTCTTTGACGCACTTTAGTTTTCACGTGCCTGCTTTTCGAGTCTGATGTAACGTAAGAAAAAAATCACCTCCCACTTCTTTATCACACTTGAACTCATCTAGGTGTCGCAAAAAGCCTCCAGGTTTCTCCTGCCACATAAAAACCCATGCAGCGAGGAGCTGGCGCTTTGAGTGTTTATCAGCGCGGGCCCCGATCTCTCCTCGATGTCTAATTAACAGTGCAGATTCGCACCACAATAAATGCGTATGCAGATGAGTTGTGCGGCTGGCACTAATTTCGTCAAGCGGCGATAACGAGGGCGAGTTAATCTCCTCTCTTTTAACCCCGATTTACTTGATCCACCATAACAAACAAACAGAAATAATAATCCTATTATTGTCTTAATAGCACATTTTGTTCTCTGAAGTGTTTCTGAAGGAACGTCGCATGTATTGTGGCTGACAAAACTCGAAATCAATTTCCTGCCATTGTGCCGCTGGTTTTTTATTCTCTACAGTGTTTCTCTTTATTGTGTGTTCTCTCTTGTTTTTTGGGGGTTGCTTTTTTTTCATCCACAGCTGTCGCTTTTGCTGTTACTCGGACAACAATGAACAACGAAGGCTTCGGCTGGTGTTAATGTTAAGAAGCTTACGATGCTGTCACATGCTGCTGTGAGTTTCGAGTTGGAAATGTTTTTGTTTTGTCAATAAACAAATCTGAGGGAGAATTTGAATGGCAAGACAACACAGCACAAAAAATTATGAATCAATGGCTTCAAATGGACAAATATGCCAACACATTTGGGTATAATTTGATGCATAATTTATCCTTTTCATGCTTAAAAATTCAGATTAGTCTGATCAGGTTCCAGCTGCCAAAAACTGTCCAGATTGGTCAAACTGGTAGACTGTCTTTGTTAGTTAATTAATTATTTTCTAGCATCCTTAGTCTGAGCTGATCAATTAATATTAAATAATTTTTTGTTGCTATGTTTGTTATTTAAAAAAAAAAAAAAAAAAAAAAAAAAAATAATAATAATAATAATAAAATTAGCATTAATATTAGTAATTCCACAGCTACTAAGTTAGATTAATTATGGTATTAATTTTCTTACGGAATATTAATATTAATTAATAGTAATAAGCAATAACGTATATTGTCAGCATTAAATGTTGGCTGTGTTACCAGCATAGTCAGTGAACTCCATTTAAACACAACCTACCTCTTTATGTATTTTCTTCTTCTTTCAGCTTTTCCCTTCAGGGATCCCCACAGCGAATCATCTCTCTCCACCTATCCCTATCTTCTGCATCCTCAACACTTGCACCCACTAGCTTCATATCCTCATTTATTACATCTGTATACCTCCTCTTTGGCCTTCCTCTTTGCCTCCTGCCTGGCAGCTCCATGTCCAACATTCTCCTACCAATATACTCACTCTCCCTCCTCTGAACATGTCCAAACCATCTTAATCTGGCCTCCCTAACTTTGTCCCCAAACGTCCAACATGAGCTGTCCCTCTGATGTACTCGTTCCTAATCCTGTCCAATCTTGTCACTCCCAAAGAGAACCTCATCATCTTCAGCTCTGCTACCTCTAGCTCTGACTCCTGTCTCTTCCTCAGTGACACTGTCTCTAAACCATACAGCATGGCCGGTCTCACCACTGTCCTATTTTCCTATCACACAGAACTCCCAACAACTTTCTCCACCCATTCCAACCTGCCTGCACTCGCTTCTTTACCTCTTTCCCACACTCTCCATTACTCTGGACTGTTGACCCCAAGTACTTAAACTCCTGTACCTTTTTCACCTCTTCACCCTGTAACCTTACTGTTACTAACCACTTCCCTCCCTTTCATTCACACACATGTCTTACTACGACTGACTTTCATTCCTCTTCTCTCCAGCGCAAACCTCCACCTCTCCAGGTTTTCCTCCACCTGCTCCCTGCTCTCACTACAGATCACAATGTCATCTGCAAACATCATTGTCCAAGGAGACTCCTGTCTGACCTCCTCTGACAACTGGTCCATCACCAAAGCAAACAGGAAGGGGCTCAGAGCCGATCCCTGATGCAGTCCCACCTCCACTTTGAACTCCTCTGTCTGACCTACAGCACACCTCACCACTGTCCTGCTCCTCTCATACATGTCCTGCACCACTCTGACATACTTCTCAGCTACTCCTGACTTCCTCATACAGTACCACAGCTCTTCTCTTGGCACCCTGTCATACGCTTTCTCCAAGTCTACAAACACACAGTGCAACTCCTTCTGACCATCCCTATACTTCTCCATCAAAATTCACAGAGCAAAAATTGCATCTGTTGTGCTCTTTCTGGGCATGAAGCCATACTGCTGCTCACAAATTTCCACTACCTTCCTTAACCTAGCTTCCACTACTCTTTCCCATAGCTTCATTGTATGGCTCATCAACTTTATCCCCCTATAGTTACTGCAACTCTGCATGTCACCCTTATCTTAAAGATTGGCACTAACACACTTCTTCTCCATTCCTCAGGCATCCTCTCACTCTCTAAAACCCTGTTGAACAAACTAGTCAAAAATTCCACTGCTGCCTCTCCTAGACACTTCCAGACCTCCACCGGGATGTCGTCAGGACCAACTGCTTTTCCACTTTTCATCCTCTTCAAAGCCTTCCTGACTTCATCCTTTCTAATCTTATCTACTTTCTGTTCCACAGAGTTCACCCCTTCTACTCTTTTTTCCCTCTCATTTTCCTCATTCATCAGCTCCTCAAAGTACTCCTTCCATCTCCTCTGTACACTCTCCTCACTTGTGAGCACCCTTCCATCTCTATCCTTAATAACTCTAACTTGCTGCACATCCTTCCCATCTTGATCCCTCTGCCTAGCTAACCTGTACAAGTCCTTCTCTCCATCTCTAGTGTCTAACCTAGTGTACAACTCGTCATATGCCTTCTGCTTGGCCTTAGACACCTCCCTCTTCACTCTGCGCTGTAACTCCTTGTATTTCTGTCTATTCTCTTCAGTCCTGTCCATGTCCCACTTCTTCTTGGCTAACCTCTTCCTCTGGATGCTATCCTGAACTTCCTCATTCCACCACCAAGTCTCCTTATCTTCTTTCCTCCTTCCAGATGACACACCCAGCACCTTTCTCCCTGTCTCCCTGACCAATTCTGCTGTAGTTTCCCAGTCATCTGGCAGCACTACCTGACCACCCAGAGCCTGCCTCAACTTCTGTCTAAATTCCTCACAACATTCCTCCTTTTTCAGCTTCCACCACTTGGTTTTCTTCTCTATCTTTGACCTCTTCGTCTTACAGACCAACAAAGTCATCCTACACACCACCATCCTATGCTGTCTGGCTACACTCTCTCCCACTACCACTTTACAGTCACTAATCTCTTTCAGATTGCCTCTTCTACATAGAATGTAGTCTACCTGTGTTCTCCTATCTCCACTCTTGTAAGTCACTCTATGCTCGTCCCTCTTCTGAAAATAAGTGTTAACCACAGCCATGTCCATCCTCTTAGCAAAGTCCACTACCATCTGTCCTTCAAGGTTCCTTTCCTTAACTCCAAACTTGCCCATCACCTCCTCATCACCTGTGTTCCCCTCACCAACATGTCCATTAAAATCCGCTCCTATCACCACTCTCTCACCCGTGGGAATACTCTCCATCACCTCATCTAATTCACTCCAGAATCTCTCTTTCTCCTCTAACCCACAACCTACCTGTGGGGCATAACCGCTAACAACATTCAACATCACCCCTTCAATCTCTAACTTCAGACTCATCACCCTGTCTGACACTCTCTTCACCTCCAGAACATTCCTCACAAACTCCTCCTTCAGGACCACACCTACCCCATTTCTCTTACTATCCACACCATAATAAAACAGCTTGAATCCTGCTCTTATACTACGAGCCTTGCTACCCTTCCACCTGGTCTCCTGTACACACAGTATATCCACCTTCCTTCTCTCCATCATATCAGCCAGCTCTCTACCTTTCCCTGTCATAGTACCAACATTCAGAGTTCCTATTCTCAGTCCTACACTCTTCCCTTTCCTCTTCTCTCTCTGTCTGCGCACTCTCCTCCCTCCTCTACTTCTTCGACCAACAGTAGCCCAATTTCCACCGGCGCCCTGTAGGTCAACGGCGCTGATGGCGGTTGTTGTTAACCTGGGCCTCGACCGATCCGGTATGAAATTCGTACTGACGATTCGCATGGTTAAATTTGGCAATGTTTTATGCCGGATGCCCTTCCTGACGCAACCCTCTCTATTTATCCGGGCTTGGGACCGGCACAGAAGTCACTGGACTGTGACCCCCATGGCTAGATTCTACCTCTTTATGTATGATAGACAATAAAAAATTTTGGGGTTTTAAGTTACCGCTTTACTTCTGACTGGTAAATACTGACGCTGGAGACTCCTTCTAAACTTTACCAGATCAACTCAGAGCAGCAGATATAGTAAACGAATGAATACTCTCTGACCAATCAGAACGTTCTGATCGGATTGTTCTGAATTCAACAGCACTCTGGTATTTTTGAATTTAACAGCTGCTCTCAATTTTAGATGTTACATTTTAGTTTTTTGGAAGACCTTTTTATATATTGTGTATAAATCTTATACACTGTCCTACTGTCATAAAGGCTTTGCCCTGGAAGAACTCCAATACCCAGAATCCCCTTGCAGCAGCCACACCCACTCAATATCTCAATCTCTGAACCTTTCAAGCTCTCTCTCTCTCTCTTTCTCTCTCTCTCTCTCTCTCTCTCTCACACACACACACACACACACACACACACACACACACACACACACACACACACACACACACACCTGTTGACCATGCACGTTAATCACTATCAGTATGTATTTCCCTCATATTGTTTCTTCAAGGCAGTGGTGGCTCAAGTGGTTAAGGCTCTGGGTTGTTGATCAGGGTTCAATCCCCAGAGCTAGTCTTGGTCCCCTGAGTACGGTCCTTAACCCTCTCTGCTCCAGGGGAGCACGGCTGACCCTGCGCTCTGGCCCCAACTTCCAAAGTTGGGATATATGAAGAAAGAATTTCACTGTGCTGTAATGTATATATGACAAATAAAGGCTTCTATTTTACTCAATGGTTTTGAATCCCTGCTCATCTTTTTTTTGTTTGTTTGTTTGACTTAGGTTTTTTTCCTGAATTGATTTGCTGAAATCAAAACTCTTGCTTAATTAATATTTTGTTCAACTTATTTATTTATTTATTTATTTATTTATTTATTTATTTATTTATTTATTTATTTGTTTGTTTTATGGCTCTTTTTGGCTTAGCCTTTTCCTTATGATGTTGGATTCTTTTCATGCTGTTTGTAGGCCCATACCTACTTTTGCACCTTATTTTTGACTCTTAATTTTAAACACTTATATGTTGGTCTTTATCAATTTCTTAGCACTGATGAACCTAAATCAGGTTAACTTTTAGAGTTTTGTCTGTCAGGTGACTGGATAAAAATCTAAACACACCAAAAATGAAGGAGTGCTATCTGTAGTACTAACTACTAACAGATAGTGAATGAATATAAGTGTAAAAAAGAAAACCAAACACTTCCACAAGCTCCAGTGCTGGCCAAGGTATCAAATAAAAGGGGAAAAATCTCTTCAACACCTACACCACATTTAACAACTTAGATTTTTTTTTCTTGTTTGGTGTTAAGAACATTAACACCAACAATTCCACAGCTGAAAGAAAGAAAACATGATGTCTCATTGCATGGACATTTTTTTTTATTTGTTCCATTACAGCCAAGCCTTTTTAGCAGCTGTCAAAAAAACTTGACCTGACATACAGCAGATCATGTTGAAAACTGTTACTGGGATGAACACATAAAAATTATCGAGTAAATAAAATCTGCCAGGTTCCTTGTTTTGGTTCTCAAACCTAACGTGGTAATGTGTGAGCTAGTTCTGTGCTTTAATACAGAATAAGGAAACTAACAAAAATGACTTCCTGGTGTGAGAATGACTTAATCTTAAGAATGACAAACATATCCTGATAGAAAAATAACAATTTACCATATTTCTGCCTTTAACTAAAAATCAACAAGATTTTGGTGAGTGATCAGGGTTTGATCTGTGCTCACATCACACATAAAAGGTTTTCTATGAGTCTGAGTGGCGTCTTTTTCTCTGGATAATGTATATTTAACAGGAAAGTGTGTGTATTAATCAGTAGAGTTATGTTATTAGGTAGTATGTCATTTATACATCTAATTAATTTGCCTAGTAAAAATGTTTTCATATTAGCTAGCTTTGGATTATGTGTGTAGTACAGCAGACTCCAGGTTTTGAAATGTGACACTGTCATAAAGTGTGTAATTTTAAACATACTATACATACCAAATTTGTTTATTTTTTTAGATCTAAATTGTTCTACTTGTCTGTGATTAAAAAATGAATAGCTGAGACACGACATTATGTTGTGTTGCTTTAATATGATTACAATATGCAATAAAATGATGAGGAGTGACCAAAACACACACACACACACACACACACACACACACACACACACACACACACACACTCACACTTTAGACCCATGCATGCACTGGTGTGTAACCACAGTGTGGTGTGTGTAAAGTGTGATGAGTGGCAGCGTGACGGCATGGCAGGTGTAAGAAAGAGCCAGTGTTTTCAAGGGCACTCCGAGTTCAGGGAAAGGAGCCTGGAGCACCCGAGATTGGCACAGCGGCTTCGAGCGCAGTGCTGGGCGTTACTTCCTGTCCGAGTGGCACAGAGAGAGGGACGCTGGCACAGGCATGGCACACAGTTTATTTATAGAGCGGAGAGAAAGCGCTGCCAGGGCAGAAGCTGTATGGTGTTAGTGTGGCATATGGACTGATCTGTTTCTGGATCAAATTGTTCTTGCGTTGAAATCTCGCACAATTTTCGCATTATTCCAGGATGCTATCGCTGAATCATTTTAACATAAATGCTCAACTTTTTACTCCTGGTGCCTTTAATAAAACCTGCTGGATTGCCACTGGTTTTGAACTGCAGCTCACAGCTGCTACGAAACACTGGATCTAGACTAATCATGGAATAGAGGCTGCTTTGATGCTCTTCAAAGAGGCCCGGTTATTATAAATCTACACCATTAAGGTCCAGGGTGTTTAGTTGAGGTTGGGGAGTGTGTGTAAGTAGGTCAGAGGGAGGGCCTGTGTGTCATGTTTAAGGAGAGAGCAGGGGGATACTGTTAAAGCTCCAGCCTCAAGGCAAATCTCATATCAGTTTCCTGTATAATAATGGCTGCTAATTACCATAATAGCCCAACTTATCTGATGCGTTTAATTAAGGCGGCACGTCTGGTATCCACCTAAAGGGGGTGAGTGACTAGTAACCTCGTTCATAGTAGTTAAGGAAACTCACACATGCTGTGTCTGCAACAGAAGTTACTGGTGGATTAGAAAGATTTAGAAGAAGGTATGTCTGTTGAGCTGATGAACTGAACTCATTCCTTAATGCAGGATCAGATAAATATAAATAATATCTCTCAAAATGGCAAATTTTTGTATTACATTTGGATGATAATAACATTAAAACGACAAAAGATTTTATAGCTTTAATCATTACATTCATTTATATTCTGTAATTGTTTTATCCTGGACAATGTCCCAGTAAATCCAGAGCCTGGACACACCAAGCGCAATGTGAGGCGTGTGAAACAGGTGAAACGCCACACTAGACAGTAACAAGCTCATCATCGAACCACGGACCCTGGAGCTGTGAGGCGGCAATGCTACGTGTCGGACCCTAGGCCTTAGGGTGGGTTTAAATCGTAGCCTGTGGTTGAATTGCTGTCAGTGTTTGATGCTTAGATGATTAAATTCTTAGTTTAATATTAGGCCTTAAAGGTGCTTTGTAGAACTGGTGGTGGTGATTGCATAGCAGATTACCTGGATTTATCTCAAAATACTGTTCACAGCTATAAGTACATATTTTGTACAAATTTAAAGAAATCACCATTTTTTAAATACTTATACATACACCGACCAGACATAACATTATGACCACTTGCCTAATATTGTGTTGGTCCCCCTTTTGCTGCCAAAACAGCCAAGACCTGTCATGTACTGTGTATTCTGACACCTTTCTATCAGAACCAGCATTAACTTCTTCAGTAATATGAACAACAGTAGCTCGTCTGTTGGATCGGATCACACGGGCCAGCCTTCGCTCCCCACGTGCATCAGTGAGCCTTGGACGCCCATGACCCTGTCTCCGGTTCACCGCTGTTCCTTCCTACCACTTTTCATAGATATTGACCACTGCAGACCGGGAACACCCCACAAGAGCTGCAGTTTTGGAGATGCTCTGATCCAGTGGTCTAGCCATCACAATTTGGCCCTTGTCAAACTCGCTCAAATCCTCACACTTGCCCATTTTTCCTGCTTCTAACACATCAACTTTGAGGACAAAATGTTCACTTGCTGCCTAATATATCCCACCCACTAACAGGTGCCATGATGAGGAGATCATCAGTGTTACTCACTTCACCTCTCACTGCTCATAATGTTATGCCTGATGGGTTAAACCAATGTGTTTCAAAAGAATCAAAAACAAACAAACAAACAAACAAACAATAACAAGCAAAACAAGCAAACAAGCTAACAAGCAAAATTTTGTTGAACATCTATGCATTAAAGTGCAAAACTGGTTCTAGGTGTAATTATTTCTAAACATATTTGTATTAATGAAAATGTCTTTTCACATATTGCATATGACTAAAAGGTCATTTATGGAAATTATTAAAATGATCATTTTTGCTATTTGAGCTGGATTAAATGTTGACACACTGCTGAATCAATGAATCAGTGCTGAATCAGTGAACCAGTGATGAATCAGTGAATCGTTTGAGTCATGCAAAATATTTGTGCCATACAAAATATTTGTGATTGTTGGCTCTTTTTATATACATGCTGAGATGCAGAAAAATAAATTATATATGAAATATATTTATAAACCTCTCAGCTCTCACTCAGACCAGACATCCACTCAGAGTGCATTTCTCCTCTCTTCAGCTAACATGCAAATGCTTAGTGCTTTTTTTTAAAAATAACGTCTTTTATTATATATCAGTCTCTAATCTTCTTCATTAAGAAGCATTTCTTAATTGTCAGAATTTCTTCACAGACATCAGCCTCGACTTAATCCGATTGCGATGTTGTTGGGCTAATTTGTTGGTGTATTAGCGTTGACGAGCGGCAGTAGAGGACAGGGCCTCGGGCCGGACGAGTGATTTGGAGCTCTTTGATCCGAGCAGCACCCTGCTGATAGCGCTGCAGTGTGGCCATATGGAGAGAGTGGCCTGGGCCTTGGACAAGCACTCGGGCCTAACGGAAACTGCCCCATGACTGCCTAGAGGGCAGGAGAACAACTTATTCGTACAGAAATTATATTTAGATGATATCAGCACCAGGGAAGGGAATTTTGATCAGTAGGCGATTTAACTTGCTCTGATTTTAGCTGTTGGACATCTCTTCCTGTGCGTGATGTAAAACGTCACTTTCTGTGAAAGAGGAGCACACGCCTTCTCCGATAAGCATGCAGGCAGACACTGTGCTGTGTTTTTTTTTTTTTTTTTTGACCCTCAGATATGCCATTTTGTCAAGTCATTTCATATGCTTAGAGGACAATGCTAAAGAGGTCTGCTGCTTAAGGCTGTACTTCCTTATGAATATGTAGTTTAATTTCAGTTATGCCAATTTAGAACTGTACTTGCCCTTGGTGCATAAAGCTGAAAGATGCATTAAGGTACTTTTTTTTTTACTTGCTGAAGAAAATTGTATTCAACAACATAAGTCAACAAAATTTAACAGTTGAACAGTACTGGAAGGTTCAACTGTCACGTTTTGGTCACACAAGCCACAATAAAGCAATTTGTTAATCAGGGATATACCTACTGTATATACAAGTAATTATTACCATTTATACCACAGTAAGGATGGATTCTTGAAACGGATTTTCTGGTCAGAAAATCTAGGTTCATTTCATAGAACTGAACAGTGTGAACAGTAGTTTTGGCTTTAACAGAAACCAGGGATTTAATAATAATAATAATAATAATAATAATAATAATAATAATAATAATAATCATATATTTTATTTATAGGTGTCTTTCTAGTCCCTCAAGGTCAGCATACAAATACAAACAAGTAATAGATAATAAAATCGCAGTAAACAACAAAAAACAATATTTAAAAAAAAAACCAGTTGACTAACACTTAAGGAAATTGGAGTGCAGCCTAAGATCCTGTGGAATAAGCATGTCTGAATAAATAGGTTAAAGTTGTGTTTTGAATGTGATGAGAGAACCTCTGTTACAGATGTTTTCCAGAAGAGAATTTTCCAGAGAAGAGGAGCGGTGCGACTAAATGTATATTTATGCATATTAATGTGCTTGGTTTGAGTTGTTTATTTTTCTGTAGTAAGAGCTGACAGTTAACAGAGGGACTCGAATAGTGGACAGTGCCCAAATAACAAACCAACAAAAATGTGTTCAACAAAGAAAGAGAACAATTATGGAGTTACATCTGTCAGGGCTTTGTAATGGTTATGGTGCTTTATAAATTTACCCCAGTCACAGAAAAATCTTCACGACAGAGGGGTTTACACTTTTGTTTCTTACTAAGATGATAAGCTGAGGTGTTTTTTGGTCTACTTCACTTTGACAGACAGAATACAGGGGACGCTGATGAAGGAGCAACTGTTTATAACATACACGATTACAGGGATTAACAGATATATCATTAACATGAAATCTAAACAGTTATAAATAATCATTATTGGTAAATCACTGTGGTTTACACAGGATAACACACTTTAGACTGTTATTACATACTTGTTACCTGATAGCTGAAGAGCTTTGCAATCATGAAACTATTTTTCTGCCATATTATAAAAAAGCTTTAATTAGTGGAGTTGTAATAAGCTGAATTTTTTCTGTATGTATTTTTGAGAATCATTATTAATATACTAGTTTTGTCAGGATTCAAACAAGTCTTGGTTGCCAGATATATTTAATAAGTAGAAATGCAGTGGTGTGAAAAAGTGTTGGTCTGATTTCAGTGGTGTGAAAAGTCCTGATTTCTTATTTTTTTGCATGTTTCTCACACTTTAATGTTTCAGATAATCAAACACATTTAAATATTAGTCAAAGATAACACAAGTAAACACATCATGCAGTTTTTAAATGAAGGTTTTTATTATTAAGGGAAAACAAATCCAAAACTACATGGCCCTGTGTGAAAAAGTGTTTGCCCCCCCTGTTAAAACATAACTTAACTGTGGTTTATCACACCTGAGTTCAATTTCTCTAGCCACACCCAGGCCTGATTACTGCCACACCTGTTCGCAATCAAGAACTCACTTAAATAGGACCTGCCTGACAAAGTGAAGTAGACCAAAGATCCTCAAAAGCTAGACATCATGCCGAGATCCACAGAAATTCAAAAACAAATGAGAAAGAAAGTAATTGAGATCTATCAGTCTGGAAAAGGTTATAAAGCCATTTCTAAAGCTTTGGGACTGCTGCGAACCACAGAACCACAGACATTATCTACAAATGGTGAAAACATGGAACAGTGGAGAACCTTCCCAGGAGTGGCCGGCCGACCAAAATTACCCAAAGAGCACAGCAACAACTAATCAAGGAGGTCACAAAAGACCCCACAACAACTTCCAAAGAACTGCAGGCCTCACTTGCCTCAGTTAAGGTGAGTGTTCATGACTCCACCATAAGAAAGAGACTGGGCAAAAATGGTTCCAAGTTCCAAGATGAAAACCGCTGCTGAGCAAAAAGATGAGTGGGCCAAAATTCCTCCACAGCGCTGTGACAGACTCATTGCAAGTTATGGAAAACACTTGATTGCAGTTGTTGCTGCTAGGGTTGGACCAACCAGTTATGAGGCTTAGGGGGCAAACACTTTTTCACACAGGGCCATGTAGTTTTGGATTTTGTTTTCCCTTAATAATAAAAACCTTCATTTAAAAACTGCATGATGTGTTTACTTGTGTTATCTTTGACTAATATTTAAATGTGTTTGATTATCTGTAACATTAAAGTGTGACAAACATGCAAAAAAATAAGAAATCAGGAAGGGGGCCAAAACTTCACACCACTGTATATCTATTTGGGAATATAATAGGACAAATGTAAGACAAAAGATAAATCCATTAGCTAGACCACCGGGCATGTGAAAGCAACAATGTGCAGCTCTGTCTTATGTTTCTGTTGCTTGAAAAACTAAATTAATTGACAAAAGGTGGTAGCAAACATAAGATTCAAGATTCAAGAAGTTTATTGTCATGTGCAGAGTGAAAATACAGTGGTTTATTGATAAAACTAAATTCTTACTTTGTACGTCTCCCTTTTTACACACACACACACACACACACACACACACACACGAAAATCGAAAGGAAATATGAAATTATTTATATATTTAATATATATATTAATATTCATTCATTGTCTACTGCTTATCCGAACTATTCTCGGGTCACGGGGAGCCTGTGCCTATCTCAGGTGTCATTGGGCAACAAGGCAGGATACACCCTGGACGGAGTGCCAACCCATCACAGGGCACACACACACAATCACACTCTATGGACAATTTAGAGATGCCAATCAACCTACAATGCATGTTTTTGGACTGGGGGAGGAAACCGGAGTACCCGGAGGAAACCCCCAAGGCATGGGGAGAACATGCAAACTCCACACACACGGTGGAGGCAGGAATCGATCCCCCAACCCTGGAGGTGTGAGGCAAACGTGCTAACCACTAAGCCACCATTCCCTATATTATAATATATAATTTTATATTTAGTTATAGTGCCATCTCTTTGCATTCCATGTAAAATAGATTATTCAAAAATAATACTACAAAATTTATTTGTAATGTTTAGCCAGCAGGTAAGCGTGTCTTGTGCTAGCAGGAGAGCATGTCTTGTGCTACCAGGAGAGTTATACAACAGCTGATTTTCCATGATTTGATCAGTATTCTCATATACCTGTTTGTCCCTGATTCAGAATACAACATTATGGCAGCTTAATTAGCTGAAAAGATGCCCAGTGAAACAAGTTCTACTGGCAGAAAACCTCGCCAGCATGTTGGCTGATGTTTGTAGTGAAGCAGCTGGTGGGATTTAGAATGATGAGCTCCTGCAATAGTTACAGCACAAAAAAACTGGACTCCTAATCTAATCGAATTAGTTATGCTAACTACAACTTGTATTACTGTATGAGAATTCTAACTCTTTTTCCCAGATGCCAAAAAAGTGGAATTTGTGCCTGTTTGGTTGTGTCCATGTTCAACATTGAATGTTTTTTCATGTCACACTACACAGTGGTGCTTCAAGTCAGGTCAAGAGTCAAGAAGCTTTAAATTTCAGTCATATATAGCTGACGCAGTACACAGTGAAAGCACACAACGTTTCTCCAGGACCTTAGTGCTACATAAAACAACGTATGTAAGGTAAGTTGTCCTAGTCACATAAAGTGCATCGCGTGCAACCTAGTGCAAGATAGGAGACAGTGCAAACAATACACAACAAAACACTACAGGACATATACACAAAATACACAAAATAGCACCGACCAGTCTGAATATTATACTGTGAGATGTGTTAGCTTAGTGTTTAAGGTGTTGGATTACTGATCAGAAGGTTGTGAGTTTGAATCCCAGGTCCATCAAGCTGCCTCTGCTGGGCCTCTTAAGCAAGGCCCTTAACCTTCAATTGCTCAGTTGTATAAACTGAAATAAAAATATGATAAGGGTGTCTGCCAAATGCGAGAAATGTAAATGTTAATACAGTACATTGCTGAGGCCTGGGTTCGATTCTCGGGCATGGAGCTAACCTAGCCACTGAAGAGTTAACTCTCAGTGCCAGTCCCAAGCCTGGATAGAACGGGAGGGTTGCATCAGGAAGGATATCCGACGTAAAACCTGTGCCAAATCGAAATATGCGGATCAAATGATCTGCTGTGGCGACCCCGAACCGGGAGCAGCCGAAAGAACAATAAACAAAGAGGGTTCTTGTAAACATATACACTTATGTAATAGCAGCAGTTAGCGGCAGTTTTGAAATTTGGTGTGCAAAAACAGCATGTGAACAGTTTTAATACGGCTTATATGAAATTAGACTCACTGAGTTTTAGGAATTTGGAGTTTTTTGTAGCGTACTGGAGGGAATATATTCATAGAAAAGTTCCAAAAAACAAAAATAGTAGTTTTTTTTCACACAGATGTTTCTATCTTCAAAGTAAATGCTGATATCAAACCCATTTCTGCTCTTTGTGATGCCCCGAGTGCTTGTTCATTAACAGCTAAAATTTATCTTCAACCACTAAAATTCTGTGTAAAGTTATCCAACAGAGGAAAAAACACATTTCTGACACTGAAAGCCAATCAGACTTGCAGACATAAAATAATTCATTTGTTTATACTGATTGAAAATGCCTGATAAGTTGATTTCCACTCTGCTGGCAGACTGGAACACCAGTGTACTGGCAAAAAGGGTTAAGCAGATTACTTCTCTTCTTTTACTCTGTCATATTTCCCCCCAAACATGAAACACTCTACTTGGAACAATATTAATAAATCTTTATTTATGATAACCCACCTATTTATGATTCATTCATAATTTCACATATTCTCACAATCACATACTAGAATTAATGTCTTTACAGTCTCAACAGTTGGAAGCACTTATGCAATAATGATGAGTGCAGTGTAGTCTGTCAATCTGTTCTTCTGAATGAAACACTGAATAAATTATTTATACCCCGTTTGGCTAGATATTACAAGAAAACCTTTCATTGATTACAAATCCTCTGAGAAATCCTGTCAGGTTATCTCAGGTAAGCTAGTTGGGTAATGGTTACCCATGGGTATGGATGGTCTGGAGTGTGGCTTGTGGATTTGTCGGTATTTGAGTGAGTGTTATCATTGTAGAAGTATATGTAAAATCACTGCATGTTATTATCATATGCCAATATACAATTTATCTGAGATTTATTTGAGCATTTAAAGAAAATTTCCTGATTGGCCTTTTGTTAGTGGGTGGGGTTTACGTGTATCAAGCATGTACTCGAATGATGACAAATGACCTGTATATCCCATACAATTCTTGACTTTTACACTGGAATTTATTTTGTGCTCCATTAAATGATCAGAAAAAATATCAGCATCTTGTTGTTGTTGTTGCTGCTGCTCCACATAAAATCACTAGCTTAATCACTATAAATTAATCATGTAAACAACTTTCTGGCATTGTTTAAATTTTATTTTTTGAAAACAAACAACCAATAAATCTATCTATTTATCTATTTATCTATCTATTTATTTATTTATTTATTTATTTATTTATTTATTTATTTATTTATTTATTATCATTGTACGCTATCATCGGATTTGCTATGACTGATTTTCCTTTTCCAATTTTATGCAGTATTTAGGTTATTAAAGATAAATCATAATTAATTCCTTGCTTCAGAATATGGAAGTGTTTTATAGCCCATGAAGATGAATTAGATTTATACCGAGTAGTGGACAAATAATGCAGGAAAGTGAGGAAGTGAGGAAGTTTTAGTAGAACTTCTGTAAGAAAATAAAATTATGTGCTTTAAGAACTTTTGTGATATTGAAGTGTAAATTCCTATCTCTAATTAAAATATTTACTTGTATTTCAGTAAGAACGAAGGGTTCATTTGGAAAGAAAGTAAGCACTGACCAATTTGAAAGTAGAAAAGTCTATTTAACAAAAAGAAAAGTGCAAATTCTAGGTGCCAGGAGTTCAGTGCTTCAGATGCAGTGTGTACATCTGTTTCAGCAGTAACAAAAATATTACTTATTCACTTATATAAATAATAAATCACAGTTTCCAGTTTCATTGTTGTACAATGTTGCCATATGGCAAAGTACTCCAAATTACTGCCTACGTTATAAAAAAAATGACTTAAATTAAGTTGAACAGATTCAGAGAAAGTAACTAAAAAACTGCAGCAGGTAAGCAGGAAATCTCACAGCTTCAGGGTCTCTGGTTCGATCCTGAGCTCAGGATACTGTCTGTGTGCTTTTCTCTGTGTGAGTAGATTGGCTAGTCTAAGTTTTTATCCCTTCCAGTGTTGTATTCATATCATGGTCCCAGTGTTGCTTGGATAGCTTGGACAGCTTGGATAGCCTGGTCCATTGAGACCCTGATCAAGAGTACTGACAAGAACACGACAAACAGCTAATTTGTAAATGAAAGAATCATGATGTATGCAGTATGTGTAGATGGTTAAAACTGATCACTAATGTCAATAGTGAAAGAGACAAGAACAATAATATTTAATTTGCTCTTCAGCAATATATTGAAAAGTGTGTTGTAGGTATTGATATTAACATTACAACACAGTAATGATGGCTGTATAAAGGGCAGATCGATCTATCGATCTATCGATCTATCTATCTATCTATCTGATCTGATCTGATCTGATCTGTACCCCTAACCCCAACTCCTATCCTTAACCTTATACATTAATAGAATTCATCAAAGTGTTATGCCATATTCCTTTTGCAATTTTTATTAAAGAATATTAAAGTAATTTATGTAATATTCTACTTTAAAAAAAAAACCCTCTCGTAATAAGTTTTCATGTCCTTACTCCAGAAAATGGAAGTGTTTTAGGTCTACTGTATTTATATGGTTTTAGGTCATATATAGACCAGAAAAAAGATCACTCCCCAATTTTGGATATTAATATATATGATAGAGACTCTCAAACTTCTGCTTGAGTAGTTTTCTCATGGGTTACTTACTCATTTTCCAGAAAGGTGTCTTTACTATAATTAAATTGGGTCATTTATGTTGGGTACTTTATTCCCTATCGGTCTAATACCCTGTTTTATTCTAAAAGGTCTGTTAGCCTTCTTGTAAATGTTCTTTCTTTGTATCTGGGGTGACAGTGTTCAAGTTCTAACAGGATAAATGTGGCTATTGACACTCATCCATAGCACTGTACAGTGATGTATGAAAATTGCCGTGAACATTGCGCTATTGTGTATTAACCGGAGGTGAGCAAATGGGCAACAAGCAATATATGCTGTATGCTCCGATGCAGTTGTCTGATAACGTTCAATCTATCACACATTCTCTCTCTCTCTCTCTCTCTCTCTCTTGTACTGTCTCTCCCATCTTGTTTGGGATTAGATGATTCTACGTATCCTCCAGACAGAGAGAGACAGAAAAACGTGTGAAAATTACAATACATCAAGTAGGAGTTATTACAGGATCCGCTCCCCTCCTTGTCTCACTTCAAAGTCTTGGCAATTTTCTGATCCATGTGACATTCACCCTCCTCCAGGGTCAAACAACATCTTGCAGCCTTCACAAAATGATTAAATATTTTAAACAGCTCGCGCCCGTACCTCCGTGGCCCCCGGAGACTGATGCTGTTATCGCTTTTGTCAAAGCCACTTTCCATCTGCATTTGTCATTCCTGCTTCGTGTTTATGAGTTATCAATCGCTGCGTCAGAATGCAAAATAACTGATGTACTTTGGGCGGTATTGGATGCACTATCTTGGGCTTTTAATCAATGCATATTTCTTCACACTTCCCTCATTCGTCGCGCTCTCGTATAAATCTTTGGAGTCCCGAGCTCCTGTAATGTATTCGCACAGAAGACGCTCTGACGGCAGCAGTAGTTATATTATCAAGCATTACACCTCGGGGCTAACAGAGTATCAGGGGCTTTCACACATAGGCAATGCTGGGAATTACAGACAGGAGGAAATGACTGCTGCACACACACGAGAAAAGGATTGCCCCCGCCATACATAAATCAACTGCGGTGAAGGCTAATCGTTCTCACTCAGATATGCGGCATATACTCCGTTTTTAGATTTGTCTTGCCTGGGAGAAGATTCCAGGCCGTGTGAGGCCTTTATCAGTGGTAACAAGGTTGTTAATGTATCTGAATGTGCTGTACATCCTCCATCTTGGCTCTGGCTTTGACAGTTGGGTTAAGAAGATGTAGTTCAAATGGAAACAGCTGGCTTGTTGTCAGAGGTTGGGCACTGGGATGTGCTGACATGTTTTGATCAGAGAAGACACACATGGTGAAAATGTATTTATTGGTTCATTACACTTACAAAAAATAGTTTTTTTTAAAGATTAAAACACTCTTTTATCAGAATGCAAACATCCCGATTAGCCACTAAGCTTCAGGTACTGTGATGTAAAGGAATACAGCATAAATGTGACATGCTGTAATAGATAATCAATGACAGAGTGGAGTGTTGGATAGTGCCACCTGCACATATCGAAGTATTTTATTCCTTATACCACACCAGTTATCATTCTTCTATTAAATTTATAAAGGTACATCATACATTTTTTTCCATTTTTAGAAGAAAAAGCCTTCATTTTCGCCATATACACATTACAGCGGAATTCGTTCTTCTCGTATCCCAACGAAGGAAGTTAGGGGTCAGAGCAAAGGGGCAGCAGAGAGGGTTGCTCAATTGCTCAAGTACTGGGGATTGAACCCCAATCAACAACCCAGAGCCTTAGCCATTTGAGCTACCACCACCCCAAAAGGTTTTGTTTCTCCCTGTCAGGGAATCGAACCCCAGTCTTCCACATGACAGGTGGAGATAGTGTCCACTATATTAACGAAGAGCATTTAATATTGGGGAACATCTGTGAATCAAGATGGTCATACTCGTGAGAAATCAGACAAAGCAGAAAAGATTCCAATTCCTGACAACATTTATACATGGAGAAAAACAGTGTTGTTGTTTTTTTTCTAACTTTGATTATATGTAGCTACCTCCATACAAGTCCCTGTGTATTAGTTACTGTGATGTGCAGCATGTCACTATATCACTATATCACTATGATATATACATATACTGTTTTCCTCCGGGTACTCCGGTTTCCTCCCCCGGTCCAAAGACATGCATTGTAGGTTGATTGGCATCTCTAAATTGTCTGTAGTGTTTGAGTGAATGAGAGTGTGTGTGTGCCCTGTGATGGGTTGGCACTCCGTCCAGGGTGTATCCTGCCTTAATGCCCGATGATGCCTGAGATAGGCACAGGCTCCCCGTGACCCAAGAATAGATCGGATAAGCGGTAGACAATGAATGAATGAATAATACAAACTCATGATGAGAGATATGACAAAACATTGTATCATGATGCGTCAAGACATTTCCATGACGCGATATGTCTCAAAATATTTACGTTTCCTACAAATCAGCAGCAAGACAGTAGAGTTCCATTAAAAAAATCAACTGTTCATTTTTCATTTCTACTTTTATTCATGTATTATTTCATTTACTATTATTTATTGCTTAGAAAATAAATGAAAGCTGTCCTCAAATGTGTCAAAACATAACAGTTTTAAAAATGTAAACATTAAAATACAAATCAGATGAGTGTTATTACTAAACAAAAAAGTCATTTATATATCTACAGTATCTGAAATATGTAGTATGATATAATTTGCTTATTATATTTTAAATGAAATTTAAATAAATGCAGTATTTCTTTAAGCTTTCCAGGAACAGGCTGTTGGTGCCATTAGTGGTGACACTAGGCCATCTTGGACCCTCTGGATATCTACGAACACACACACACGCTCACCCACACACATTTTTAGCATTGAAGAGCAAATGAGTGTGGCTGATTTAGAACTAACTGATTTGTTGACGGCTCGTAATCCTGCACTGTAGAAGAGACGCGAGCGAAATGATACACAGCGTATATACCACCCACCACCCATCTCCACCCAAATCAGCAATTCATCCAAAACCAACCTCTACTCTAAAATGCTTCCAAACATTACACAAGCCCTCTTAATGCTATTAAGGTTTTTTGTAGACATTTGTGTAAAAAAAAAAAAAATCCACACATGTTCAAATTGAAGTCATAAATTACACACTCATGACCTGTACACAGAAAATGAGCCACTTAACTGACACAGCTGGGCTTGTGTGCTCCATAAACCTGCCCTAAAGCCATTATGGAGTCAAGCCCTGAGCATTACTGTCCTACACCCTCACAGCGACAGCACCACTAAATTAGCATGACAGTCATTTTTTTAAAAGAGGGAAGGGGAAAAAAACCCTTTTGAACCTTCAGGCAACAGTTTTTGATCAATTAAGAGGTAAAGCATTCATTTTGCAGCCTGAAACCGTTGTCCACTGGCATCTTTCGCTAGCGATTGATCCCTCGAGTGCTCCCTTTAACCCTGGAGTGATGGTAATAGCAGGAGGAGATGAGAGCATTAGGAGGTGGCAGGATACTCTGTGTGTGTCTGTGGGGGTAAACGGGTGGGGTGTGGTTGGAGGGACACCCACTCACACACTCTCACATGCACACACACCCCCTGGTGTCAGCCCTTTCTCCAGCCTCTCCTCTGAGGCAATTTAAGTAGAAATTAAGCTTGTCGGAGCGCCGTAGGACCGCCCTGACAGCCACCCGACGCGGAATAAATCACAAATCGCTCTTTCATTGTGAGGGAAGCCGAATGCCTGGGTTTGGCATGATGGCTTTTACATTTTAAAGGGAAAAAGGTTTACCTGATGCCATTTTCCAGCGCAGTGCTCTGTCACAATGTGTTCAACTCTTAAGTGACCATTTTAAATCAAGCTTCGGACATAGGCGGCTCAGGAAACTGACCTGTTTAAGGTGCAGGAAATAGGATGCTGTCTACAATAAAAACCAGGGAAGCAACGGGTATATCATGGCCACCAATTTCAGACTGTTTCAGTGCGTCATGACAAAGATATGACAATCGCATAAGGTGCAGTTTCACATCATAAAACGGTTGTACAAACGAATAAACCTTTGTCAAATGTGTTTTGCTTTCTGTTCCAGTGCAATCCGTTTAGATCTGTTCATCTCTCTTTCTCGCTCTCATTCTCTCTCATCTAATAGAGACTCCCTTTGTTAATTAGTCTGTGTGTTTGGCCAGTGCCGGAGCAGATCAGATTATTGTCCCAGACAGACTCAATTAGCACAAGATGGAGTAGTGACTGCTGTCGCTTCATCAGGTATAAACCAATAAGCACCCAGGCCGCATCCGTGCAGCCCGGCCAAGAGACACCTCAAACCCTGCCAGGGACTTCTAGCAGAGCGAAGACCTGACTGCAGCAGAATTAACTAGGCCAAAGTAATGCCACAGTCAATAGCAATACAATCAGTGGGCAAAACATTATACATTCATAGGTAATAGATGAACCTAATAAACTGCCAAATCCTGCATGAGCAGGAAAGACAACAATAGAGACTGACACTATACATATGAAAATCATGCCTAACTAACTCCCGAGCACAAGTGTAATTGACTACAATATACAGCTTAGTTGGTCAGTTAAGTAAGAAATAAAACAGATTCAGATATGCTGCTATTGAAAAAATGTCAGTAATGCAGTGATGGGATGAGTTTATTTTTAATGCTCTAACAGCATATTTATTCTTCTAATACCACAGCAATTTGCTGATTATTATCTTTTTTATTTAAGAACAACACATGATCATTTTTAGCCCTTTATAGTTACATGTCATGTTGTGGATCATCCCTCAAACAAGTTTGTCCCTGTTATCACTAATATTATAACAGCTATAAACACCTCCTTCCTTACCATGCAAGCTTTCTTTTTTATTTCTTAAAGAAATAAGACAAAGACACAACTTGTGGAACATGTTCTTCTGTCCAGAACAGACTGCTGACACTGGAGACTCCTTTCATAAATGTTGAAAAACACAGGAAAGTTCACCATATCAATGGGGTCCATATTTAATACTTTTTTTAATTTAATTTGAATTTTTTTAATAATAATAATTATTATTAAATAACAGCACATCTCTTAACCAGTTTATTCTTAGTCGTTTAGATTATGTGCCGAGTTCAGCATACATTCCCTCCCTCCCTCCCTCCCTCCCTCCCTCCCTCCCTCCCTCCATCCAACTACACATCCCTTCATCCATCTATCCAACTACCCATCCCTTCATCCATCCATCCAACTACCCATCCCTTCATCCATCTATCCAACTACCCATCCCTTCATCCATCCATCCATTTAACTACCCATTCCCATACTACCATCCGTCCGTCTGTCCATCCGTCAGTCCATCCATCTACCCATTTCCATACCCACTTATCCCACAAAGGGTTGCAAAGAACCTGGACTCTATCCCCAAGGACTAGAGGCAGGGGCAGAGGACATCCTGGACAATTTAGAGATGCCAATCAGCCTACAAAATGTGTTTGGTATAACATATATACCACTGATGATGTGATAATGTGAATTATTGGACACAATTTTGTTATATCCCACTCTTAAAGTACACTGTTTCCTAAGTGTGTGTGCAACATAGTTTTAGTATTTTAAATGGTTCTTGTTATTATTATTCATCCTGAAATTAATTCTGATCATTAATTCAAATTTCTAAATTCATTCTTTTACTTTAATTTTTGCATGCATGACATCCAGCTCTGAACTGATTATACAGTAACGTGCACGCAACATGATCAGATTTTTTAAAATGTGAACAGAGCATTAATAATATGTTTTAGGCAGTGAGCAATGTTCTAACAGATTCAAGTGAAGTGATTGATAAATAGCTGATAAAGTGCTACAGTTTTACACACACACACACACACACACACACACACACACACACACACACACACACACACACACACATACTCCATCTCAATGATATCCAAGACATTGTTGTATGATTTATTGTCACAGAAATGTAAATGCTATATTCCGGGCAGGTGTCTTATATTTTCTGCCCATTTGTTTTGGAGAGTGAGCGAAGGGAGGCGGCATATTTAATTAAAATTCATGAGTGAGGAATGTGCTGAATTGCATTGGCCATCATGGATATCTTTGGGTTCAGTCTGCTGAAGGGGAGGGATGAGTGATGGTGAACAGGGGAGAGTGCTGACAAGGGCAAAGTGAGAGACATCCTAGTTGCATTGCAACATACGTGAACATACAAACACACACACAGACCCACAACAGAATGGAGCAGTAATCTGGGACTCTGTTTATATAGTGGAGTGGCAATGTTGGAGAACTTGTGCAAGTTTACTACCTCGACAGAGCTGGCACGGCTGTAACATGCTTCTTTATTCAAAATGCAACTGCGACTTTATCACATGCATAGACCAGGAGTGTCCAGTCGTAACCTGGAACGAGCCGGCGTGGGTGCGGATTTTCATTCCAACCAATCAGATGCCACAACTGAGTCTATTAAAAGGCATGATCAGCTGATTAAACAGGTGGAATCAGGTGCAGCTCTTGCTTGATTGGAATGAAAACCGGATTGTTGCGGATAAGATATTACTTTTATGTCTGTTTAGACAGAAAAAAATAAAGATCACACCCTTACACTCCTCTACATGTGTATACATATTTGTGAATATTAAAAAACTCTTGTGCTCTTGTTTTGTCCTGTATGTCCTTAACTGATATATTTGTATCAAAATAACGATTTGTTCCTGTTCTTAGAAATCATAATGCTGTCTATCAGCCTTTTACGGAGCTTTAGAAAGCCTCTCTGCCCTGAATCCCGATCCTCTGCTAGTAATGTTGGACTTTATCCACAGCCTTCTTTATCAAACAGGAGAAGGCGAGGCAGTGAGTTTCAGTGCTATAAATGAACACCCAGCATCTCACAGTCCCATAATGCTGATCGGTGGACTGTTTTATAAAGTGTTGCATGTGTGATGGGAATGTTAGTGGGTCACATTGTCCTGCTCTCAAGGTGATGAAGCTTGCACTGGAATCAGATCATTCCACACATCATTATGAGCTGGAAATGAAGAAAGTGCAGATGCAGTGCAGTGAGCCTCGGTCAAATAGTGACACCATCAGCATTATGGGATTGTGAGATGCTGGATGTTAATTTAAGACATATTCAGGGCTTCATGCTCACCCACATGAAGAAGAAGGATGGGATGAATTAGATCTCCTCTAATATCTCCAGAAGATTGATAAGAATATCGATGACAAATCGCCTAAATATTTGATTTATTCATGATTTGTTCAGCATTAATTAAATGCTGTTTTATCATTAGTTAATCCATGAATTCATAATTTTTTCCTAGCAGCTTGGTGAATGTTCTAGAAAGAGATATTGAACAGATTTCTTTTTTTTATTTTGCTATTTATATTAAATATTTTTAATGTCTTTAGTGATTCTGGTGCGAATGTCTTGATTGGTGTTGTATTTTCATTCTTCTTGTAATAATCACAATCAAACAGGAAGTGGTTATTCCTAGTGTAGTTACAATGATGTTTAATAGGAGAAAATTCCAGTAATCTCAAAGATAATAAGTAATCGGATAGCAGTCTGCTTTTGTCATTAGCTAAAATCCAAAAAGCAAGATCTTTTTGTCTCACTCACCATAATTATAAAATAAATCATGGATGCCACAGAAAATCATGTTAATTATATAGATGAAAAGATTAAATATGGAAAAAAAAAAATAAAGTGAATTTAAATGCAGCTTATTTTCCTATTAACTAAGCAGTAATACACACTATAAAATAATAATAAAAAATAGCACAAGCTTTGAATATTGAACTCAAGTTTTCAAAAATGAAATTTAATGTAATCCATTGTCTTTTTTCCTCATTGTCTTGTCTTGTCTTGTCTTGACAAGCCTCACAACTTAAACAATAGTTACAAATTTGGAACATCATTTGTGCTTAAAATTGGGTAAATCATATCTTATAAGTATCTTATAAGTAATTAATAAAGCATTATGGCTTATGTGACTAACTTATCCATTTTTTTTAAGTCCATTGTTGCCCCTTATAATAGTTAAGGGTATTGAATGAGCAGTTGCACCACTTTTTGAACGAAGAACTTGATCACACAAGCAGCTTTACGGAAATCTGGGCAAGCCAGAGATGACAATGGCAAATAAAAACTCCCTGAGAAGTCATGCGAAAGACATTTTGAGAGAAACCAAAGTCAAAATGGGGCTCCTCATGCTTTTCTGGGTGACATCAGATAGTATAATTATAGATTATTATGATATACTGGTCTAGAAGAGTAAAGACAAAACGTAGAGAGAGTGTTAAGGATGTCTAGTATGAGCAGATCGTGATTAACAGTCTGTATGTTTACGGCAGCAGTTCTTAAGTTACAAATCCATAGTAGCTACGGAAACAAGGCTGAGACTTTTGTAATAAGTGTGTTTTTTTGTTTATTTGTTTTTTAAAGCAGTAGAAGTAAGCCTGAAGTGCAGAAGATCATGAGCAAAGAACCAGGAACCTGTAATTGGTGTCTCAAATTAGATTAAAATCCAATATTGCTTTCTGGTTCAATGTCCACTTTTATAAACGTACAAATATGTTTTGCATTTAGATTCATTTTGCAGTCAGTGAATCATAAAAATACATGTATGCACATCACAGTAGATGAGTAATCACTGCAATATAAGACGCTTCTAATTACATGGTGGATGCTGTTAAAATTACATTATAAATTCAACTGAAGAAATAATAAGATTACTATAGTAGTAGTAGGGGCAGAAAATAATCGAAAAAGAATGTGATCATTAAGGCAAGCATAAGATTTAGGCAACGATGTTAGATTACAAACAGTGTTTAGTTTATTAGAACACTAATGAAATAACAATATCTAGTGTGTATATGTCTAATCTCAGGTTTTATATACAGTCACGGCACAAACTGTGTTCTTGCAGGATGAGCCTGTTCATTTACACTTCTGTCATATATATACACACGCACACACACACAGACACACACATGAACCAGTCCAAGGTCACACAACTCACACAGACACCCAGATTTCTAGGATGGCGACTTGGCATGACCTTCAAGTAAAGTAGCGCTAATCCAAGACACTCCAGTGAGTTCTTTCTCTCTCTTTTTTTTTTACTTCAGAATGGGAAAGAGCCGTTTGTTTGCCATCAGCAGTCAGTCTCACCCAGTGACTCTAAGCAGCTGGCCTCTCTCAGCTGCATTATTCATACAACACACACTCAGAGAGAGAGAGAAAGCGAGAGGTAGGGAGAGAGAGCGCCGCTCACCAAAGTTACAAGATTTATGGCCCTCTGTTTAGGATATAATTCAAAGTTCATACTCACATACATCATATTTTGAAGCACATAGATTATGAGGGGGAACACATTCATCATGCTGCAACACACACACACATACACACACTGCGCTGTTTGCACCAGGGCCTAATTTCACACGGATGCGTCTGGTCTGTATGAAACAGATGAATGCTTTAGTCAGCTTTGTATCAGCTTTGTCATGAACCCATCGCACTGTAATGAGCCCGCGCTTAAAATAGACCAACTCTGTGAGATAAGGCTAAAATGGAATGGCCGAGATGAAACACTGCATCGCGACACGCCTCCCCCCAGTTCCTCCTCTCAAATTCTGATAAAACGTATTAGCTGTTTATTGCTTCAACTTTTCAGGTTCTTGCACTCGGCAGGACGGATAAATTTTTCGTATCTTTTGGCTTTTAATAATGGCTTGTGGCTGAATCACTCTGTGTCACTCTATATTGACAAACAAACTAGTATTTATCAGCCACCCTTCACATTGTGATATTTTACCTCTCCAGGAACTGAAATATTTCTCTTTTGCTTATTTCTTAGTTCTAGGATTTTCCCTAAAATGATCAAGGTTCAATTCACACTCCACCGAGACACAAAACACTGATTATCTATAGAAAGTTATATATAGCGAGATGGATTTAATTTGCATTAAATTAAAAGTAATTAAACAAATATGATCATCATGAAGAGTATGTCTCTATCTATAAGGCCAGATTGGGAAATATATGACATTCTATGCTCTAATTCATACACATCACTGTACCGTATTCAGATCCAATTTTTTGATATATTTATTTTTCTATTCGATTTTTTCACCATATTATCTCTATACACCCTATATGTTCTATCTTTACTTCATTGTATTGTATTTGCTATATTGGCCTTTTTTATTTGTGTCTTATTTTTAATCTTTTATATTAAGGACAGGGGGGCACGGTGGCTTGGTGGTTAGCACGTTTGCCTCACACCTCCAGGATTGGGGGTTCGATTCCCGCCTCCGCCATGTGTGGGTGGAGTTTGCATGTTCTCCCTGTGCCTTGGGAGTTTCCTCCCCCAGACATGCATTGTAGGTTGATTGGCATCTCTAAATTGTCTGTAGTGTGTGTGTGTGCCTTGTGATGGGTTGGCATTCCGTCCAGGGTATATCCTGCCTTGATGCCCAATGATGCCTGAGACAGGCACAGGCTCCCCATTGCCTGAGAATAGACCAGCTAAGTGGTAGACAATGAATACCTACACTTTGTATGATTGTGTATGTGACAAATAAAATTTGAACTTAATAAAACATTTCAACGCCATTTGGAGTAATGCATTTTTCTGAAAAAGTAAAAAAAATCCAATTTTACAAAATGTTGAAATTTGAGCTCCAGTTGTTTGCTAGAATTCAGCCACAGCAGCATCTGAGTGAGTTTCCCCACACTTCCACCACCACAGGAACTGGACAAACGGGGGATGTGGTAGCTTAGTGATTAAGATGTTCTCATTCACTCTAAGCATTACTGATCAGAAGGTTGTGAGTTTGAATCCCAGGTCACCAAGCTGCCACTGCTGGGCCCCTGAGCAAGGTCCTTGAACCTCAATTGTATGAAACAAGATAAATTGTAAGTCACTCTTGATAAGGGTGTCTGCTGAATGCTAGAAATGTAATAATGTGGCTGAAGGACTCCAATCTGTACTATTAGTCTTGTCTCAGAAAATGTTCTTTGATTGATTTGATCTCATTCTGGTATTGGACATTAGTCTTAGTCTCACTAAATTTGATCTAGGGCTCAAGTGAAAGTTTGTAAAAATATTGTTCATGTTGTCTTTTCTTTTGGCATAAACAAAGTTTGACAAGAAGCAATTCCTTTTTCTTATTTATTTTTTAAATAAACCAGCCTTATCATTGGCACAATGCTCGATTGAAGTTAGCTAGTTGAAGAAAATGATTAAGGCTTAAAAGGTTGAAGTAAAGGCTTAAGGCTTAGAAGGATTTAATAGTTTTTGTTCACGACGTTGATTCAGTCTTGCTTTCATTTGGACTCGATCTTGACTGCCCTCGACCGTTTTAAGACTGTCTTTCTTTCACGATCTTGGCAGTTCCTCGTCTTGACGGCGCTTTTGACTACAGTCTTCTGTGTTACTGTATATATTAATATCTTTTTATACAATAACTGTACGCTAAATCATGTAGGCCAGTTAATGTTTTACTCCAGAAGCTTACAAAATCCACATCATATAAAATCCACTGAGTATAAGCTCTTGTCATTTTCTCTTAAGCTTATACTACACAAAGATTCTATTCATATATTGAAGTTGAAATATTTTAAATGATAAATCCTGTGTGTTATTTTAAAAAGAAAATAAACATGTATTGATGTTCCAGCTCTTATGAAACTTCCAGGACTTGTTGGTAGATCAGGATTACATTCCCTACTTTTGTCATTTTTTCTTTTAGTTTTATAGTTCTTACTTATTTATGATTGTTACCGAATAATATGCTAAGATAAATAAAATAATTAATAGTAATTTAAATTCAATTACAGGGGGGCATGGTGGCTTGGTGGTTAGCACGTTTGCCTCACACCTCCAGGGTTGGGGGTTCGATTCCCGCCTCCGCCGTGTGTGTGGAGTTTGCATGTTCTCCCCGTGCTTTGGGGGTTTCCTCCGGGTACTCCGGTTTCCTCCCCCGGTCCAAAGACATGCATTGTAGGTTGATTGGCATCTCTAAATTGTCTGTAGTGTGTGAATGAGAGTGTGTGTGTGTGTGCCTTGTGATGGGTTGGCACTCCGTCCAGGGTGTGTCCTGCCTTGATGCCCAATGACGCCTGAGATTGGCACAGGCTCCCCGTGACTTGAGAATAGATCGGATAAGCGGTACACAATGAATGAGTTTAAATTACAATTAAAGTGTCAGAGAATAAGGTACTCAATTTTTTTTGTTCCACATGCTACATGCAACATAAATGTGTAGTGAAGTGTGTACTAGCAGCCATAAAGGTACAGTTATCCAAAAAACTATAAGGGGTTCATGATGGAAGCCTTTAAGTATCTTAAATAAAATAAGTTATTTAAGTATCTTAAATAAAAGTACCTTTTATATCTTTTTTTTTTTTTAATGTTCTTTTTTTATTTCATTTTTGTCAGGAAACAACACAAAACTGTAGCACACGTCAGTCATTTATTTTGGACCCCACTTACAGCACACTATTTCAAAAACAAGAAAATGCTTTGCCAAAAGAGCAGTTATGTTTGTTCCTTTATAAGCCATGTGGATTTTATT